>JAMXBD010002197.1:0-226967 GCA_024138025.1 Combretum micranthum | reverse complement strand
AAGTGAGAAATTTGACTTGCTCGAATAAAAGTATAGGTATATAGACCTACCAGAGAGAAACTAGGAGACTGACTCTGCTACCCTGTAATGCATGCTAAAATTTCCTTTAGGAAATAGTACAATCCCAAAAATAGCTGCTATATAAGCATTAATCCTATACTACTACCACATTTCAAACCCTCTACAAAAGATCAAACGGTTTTTGTTGTATCATACTGGGGTGGCAAACCATTCAATCAGTATAGCAACTTTTAGGGACTGCCCTCTACATTAGTTCATAGTGACAACAAATTCATTTTTTGGACACCAATCAATTTGCTAAAAATTGAGGCCGGTTGGGCTTTAAGCCCAGGAACAAAAATGCCTTCTTCAGGAGGGGCAGTGTCATGCTCCGAGGGGTACTCTAAACGTGATAGTCCGTCGTACATAATATTAAAGCAGAAATAACTTCCCTAGTCATATAAAGGCTTTCATATCATGTACAAGACGTACAACGTATCAAAGGGATCGCATCATAGTAGTATAGTTTACTTTGATAATAATTAAGGTAAGAGAAATACTTAACATGAAACATAAACATAGTTGATTACAATTCTTAGGGGCATATCCTCATTAATGTCTCCAACTCTACACAATTACATTTCCTGTTAATCTCCAAAATTTTAACATATCATATATTGCTCATAAAAAAAATTCAAGAAAGCAAATTCCTTCCATGCTCCTACTTTTTGTACAAAAGCTTAATGATCTACCAATGTTTTTCCTTAATGTCCCGTCCTTGATTTGAGTCTCGAGCATACCTGCTTCAACAAAATCTACGGGGTTATAAGCTTGCAACGTGTTTAGTAAGATATTTTCCTGTCATTCGCACCAACAATCATAGAAAACAAGTTGATTAGTCAAGCATATGCTATGCTTATTTAACAATCACATGAAGAACACGTATATTTATAGTTATCCAGAATTTATACATAGAATGGGTTTACGCCCTCCATATCAAGATTAGGGAATTATTGATGAATGTCCTCTTGATCTTCTACTAGCAGTCCCCAAGCACTCGCCCAAAGTGTTCAGTTAACATGGCTCTAAACCTAGAATCGCGTTCTCCGACGATGTGGATTACCTAGGAAGGAGAATGGCCTATGTCCCAACACGCTAGTGGCCCATCCAACTCTACTTATAGGAGTAGTAGCCTTTTGAAATGTGACTTGATGAATGCTATAATTGACCGTTTTCTTGTTAACACCATTTGATATTATGATTCATTAAGTGCAATCAATCAATTTAAACACACATAGCAATCAAGCATACAAATGAATGAACATAGTTAAACAAACATTCTAGCATTGCAATATACTTAATATCCACTTAATCAAACAAGCAAGAAACACGCTTAACCCTTGATAGTCCCCCATACATACTCGTTTTGATCTTTTCTTAATCATGCTAGTGCGACTACCTACAAACACAAACAAAGTAACGAATTTAGGAGGAAAAACACATTCATCTATATTGCAATCTTCTTAGTTGTAATAATCATCAAGAAGGGGAGTCTTGTATTTCTCGTTATCTAGATAAAAGAAATACTTGGAATGAGTCTTTCATAGAAGTTCTACTTAAACTTCCTAATTCTATCTTATTATTTTCGTCAAAATTTGGATGAAAAGAAATTCCAACTTATAATAGCCATACTTGCTCATTGTAACTCAGAATTTCATATATTAGATATCGTTTTCTACCTACTCAAAAGATCTATCTATTCATAAGGTTATTTTTTGACATTTAAAGTCATTTGGGTTTCAAAATCGGTTGGTACAGATCTAACTCGAAGGTTCTAACCCTCAAATTGCAATTTTTCCAAAGTTTTTCTTCACTTAGACACTTTAGAGCAAACCTATAAATATTTATACTTTTGAAAATCATCTAATATTAAAAATAACCCATATTATATGCATGATCCTAGTGATGTCGTCTTAAAAAAAATTTGTGAACAATCTTTATGAAAGATAAAGTTTTGTAAAAGGTCATTCTTCAACTTGTGATTACATATCCTATTTTGTAAACATGTAACTTAACAACAAAAATCATAGTTCAGTATATATATATTTTAGAATCTCGAAGGTTTTATATTTTTTTCAAAAGTTCTTATTTAACAATTTATTTTATATATCATGATTTTACCTATTTGTGACAAACTCTAAGCTATTCCCTTTTAAAATTTTCCAAAGTTTGATTCTTAAACAAAATTTTAATTCTTAAATTTTGTAAATAAGAAACTTAATTAAAGAAAATCATGGTTTTATATTAATTTAGACTTCATGAAGAGTTTATTTTCTTACTAAACTTCTTTTAACTAAATGTTTTCCAAAACGTGAATCTTTATGTGATTATGAAGAAAAATCATTCTAAGTTTTATTACCTCTAAAATTTTTTAAGTTTTAGCTGAGGGAAATTAAATGAATGGCTTGTTCTAAATTTTTATTCTTATAATAACTCTTTCTCTATTAATAGTTTTTCAGCGTTTAGGTATTTAAGGGGTTGTTGAAAAAAACTAAAATTTTGAGTTATTACAAATGAGCGTCTTCTTATGAGGACGGATAGTAGTGGATGATAAATGAATGAAAGAAAATTTTGAAAAAAATTGTTTGGGAATGGGAATAGAGACTCGCGGATTTTTTGAAGAGAAGAAGAGAGAGTTTGAGAAAATAATTTGCAAGAGTTTTGTTGCGGATAGTGAAAAGTGTGTAAGAAGTGATTATTTATAGAGAGGAAAAAGGAGGGAATTAAAGATAAAAAATAAATGAAAAATAAGAATAAAATGAGAGAGATAGAAGGGGGCAAAATTGCTGCACAAAAAAAAAAGAAGAAGAAAAAAATAAATAAATTAATGAAGAAAAAATATTAAGAAAAGTATAATAAAGCATAGTGATTGGATATATGTAAGAGTAGGTTATGTAAGATGTATGAATATGGTATAAGAGCTGTAAAAGTGGGCATAAGAAAAAGTAGAGAGAGATGAATAGTAATAAATAGTAACATATAGTAAATAAATACCAGACTAAATAAATAAAATACCGATAATAATGAAAATACGCGTAAAAGGGCTATATTTGCTATTTTTATAGGCCGTAAAAATTTTATCTAATATTTTTATTATTTCATAAATCATTATATATAATTAAAGGAATAATTTAATATTATTTATTTTTAGTTATATAAGATAGTGTTATCTCGATCTGTGTGCTAAAAGTTAGGTACCGAAACGGTCTTTTAGCCTTAACTATTGAATTTTTGAAACCAAAAAATTTATATATGATATTTTATGAATATCTTAATATATTTATAGTATAAATTGTTTGTCATAATATTTTTCTTGTTTTGTGTGTCTTGATTTTAGAAACTGATCCCATTCAGGTCCGAAACAAGCGAATTTTTGTTGAATCTGATATTTTTAGATTATAAGACATTATTTTGAACTCTAATCTAAGGTTATCTCATTTTTATTGCATTAGGATTTCTTGCACGAGATGCCAGATCTAAATCCTCTAGATCCTAATGTTGACCTAGATTGGCGTTTATGGTTTCGATTTTGATTCCAACTTTACTATTGATTCATAAAATTATATAATCTAGGGGTTTATAGTTATACTATATTTTGGTTCAAAAAGTTAAGTTTACTTTATGTTTATAATTTATTTAATATTTTACAATTCTCGAATTTGTCTAATCACGTCTAGGGCTTCTAGTGTTATATCTTAACTTGGTTTGACTTTTGGTATTAATTTAAATTTTTTTTTATTTTGAAATTGATTGAAGGGTCTAAGGTTTTATAATTTTATCATCAAACATTTTTAGGATATATTGTCTTGATTTATGTGTTAAGAATCATACATATGAATTGTTTAGCACACGGATTTTAAATCGAACGATTATTGGATTTTTCATTTTGTTTTTGAAGATTCGCTTTTTCTTAAGGTTATGAAATTCATATTTGAATTTTTAGAGTTTCTAGAATTCAGTTTCAACTTGGGTCGGTTTTAAGATCATGATTTCGGTTTTTAGCTCTAGAATTATTCTCTAAGAGTTATGAAAAATTCAAAGGTTTACAGGTAGTCTATAAGAGTTAGGTTTACTCCTCTAATGTAAGGGCCACCATGTGGGAATTGGGCTCAAACGCACTGACATCTAGGTTCTAGAAATGAATTAGGAGCGAAGTAGCTTCCAATTCATTGGACTTTCATTAGGGACATGATTACGTTGATTTTTCTAATAAGGAAATCCCGATGTTGCTAACTGAAATTGCCGAACACTTTTCTAGAACTGTAACAAGCAGCGAATGGGCATCTAGATGAACCATAGGGATTTTAGCCGGTTGAGAGTTGCTTCCTTAACTTTCCATGATTCATTATAAAAAGAAAACAATAATTACAACCTTTTTCAAGACTTAGTTACAAACTGTATTTACAAATTACAATACATAAATGGACCGATTAATAACAATTTTTTTTTGTTTTTGTTTTTTTTTTGTATCAATTCCATTACAAAAAAAAAGAAAAATAAATAAATAAATTGCAAAGATAAATGGTGGGTTCTAAGGGCACCCCATAATATGGGCTCACTATCCCTAATTGGAACATGTCATAGGCTATATCAAAACAGGGACTGGAGGAGCCTAATCATCATCGAGCAATGGTAAAACCACATGAGCCCATAAGCTACACAATGACTTTCTTTCTTAGTTTCTAATGGGCCCAGGTTTAGCCCATTTAAATAGATATATAAATAAATTAAAGCTCAAATCATAATATTCCCCCTCCAAAAAAAAAAAAATTCTAAACTATATCTATCTTCAATATTTTCCTACAAAACACTAGGAAACAACTAAGTTAGAAAGTATTTACAAGACAACTAAGTTAGAAATATTTACGAGGATAGA
Organism: Combretum micranthum; assembly: GCA_024138025.1. NCBI lineage: Eukaryota > Viridiplantae > Streptophyta > Magnoliopsida > Myrtales > Combretaceae > Combretum > Combretum micranthum. Next base: position 222,031 of record JAMXBD010002197.1, on the reverse strand, counting down.
TTAAGAAAGGCCCATATTTACAAAATTTCAAAATTTTTTAAGCCCATTAAGCTTAGATGACCCCATTAAGTGTCCTTAACGAAGTCGCCAAGTTGTTAAGCCTGAATTTTGCTCCTATTCTCCTAAAGATCTTGATCCATATCAAACCGGTCTGTTTGACATGAAAACTCGACAAGGAATCAATAGGGTTTTATAAAAAGCCTGGTTTTTGAAAACTAGTTTGATTTAGAGTCATCACCGGCTAAAGCAAAAAAAAAAAAAAGTGCATTAAAAACCAAATGGGTGGTTTGATTTCTGGTTTGACTATCGGTCCACGTGAAAAATCAAAGATTGTTGAGTTCGAGAATGTTATTTTAAAATATAAATGATTATCTAGCTTTAGATGGACTTTTGAAATCTTGAATAAATGGGCCAAAAAGTCATAGAAAAACATTTAATTTTGAATTTTTCAGTTTTTTGTAGTCTTTTTTTTTAAAAGAATTTATACATTTAAACATGTTTTTGTTTTTGTTTTGAAAAATACCTAAGAATTTTTTATTGTCGTGACCTCCCGTTAGGTGCCTATGTATCCGCTAGATGAAATCAGGTCCATGTAGTTCGTTATGGTTTTGATTCAACTTTTCGTTTCACTAGAAGTGCACGTGCCACAACCAATTGGGCTATGCTAGGTTTTTTATTTAATTACCAACTTAAAATATATTTGAAAAACGACGACTAGGCCCAGTATTACCTTAACGAAAATGGGTTGAATTGGCAGTGGGTTATTTGTCCAATAGCATATATAAGAGCAGCTTAGCCTATTAAGAGACCAATATATCCACAACAAGCCCAAAACGAAATTTTATTTATATTTTCCTTTTTCTGCTTAATCTTTTTAATTTTAGAAACTATTTTTATTCAAAAGGTTTTTTTTATTTATATATAAGCCTAATATTTTTTGTATTTTTTAATAATTTTTAATTTTTATTATATTTGTCTACTATTTTTGAATTTTTGTTTTTATTTTGATGTTTTCCTACTTTTATATTTTTTTAGGGGGGAAAAAATAGATGTCGACAACAATCAAACATTTATTGTGTGGTTCGATTGTGTTTATGCTTGCAAGGGGCATATTGAAGAGCCGGTGCATAAGTTCCGAAATTTCACAATTTTGTGGATTTTAATGGTTCTACCTTGGAAAAAATAGATGGGTGGTTGAAGGACGACCTAACTTTAGCTATAACTCTCAATTGAGGATGTGCCAAATAAGATTGTTAAACTTTTGCTATCCCACATATAGTACTACATGTGGTCCTACAATCTTATTTGTCACACACTCAATGAGGGTTTAGCCCCATCCACCTTTCTCTCTACTTTGGTCCCCCACCAGCTTGTTGATATGAGGAGTATATGCACAATTTTTATGCACTAGTGAGTCGTTACGGTTAAAACTAGTTGTTACCACATTAATTATAGGGTGTTTTTGGAGATCCTTACCAATGGGCATTTGACATCTTGAAGCTTATATATATGCGATTTTTTATACATTGAAGGAACATTTTGAGATTCATTATTTGTAAATGTACAAGTGTGAAAATATACGCTAGGAATACTCAAGAGGGGGTGAATTGAGTATTTTGCCTAAAACTTCAATTTTAAAAAATTTAGAAAATTAAAGTAGTAGAATAAAAAAATTTAATAAATTTACAGCGGATAAAAAGATAATAAATACGAAAGATATAAAGAGAAGAAGTACGACAAATATTTAACATGGAGTTCACTTTTTGCCTACTCTCCATGGTCCACCAAATTGCCATTTTCGAGGACTTCACCAATATTATATTAATTTCGAGCAGTTAGCTCAAGATGAGCAATATTACACAAAGAGAAAATAAGAAATATTTCCTTTCTCTCTCTAAGTGTTTTTGTTTGAATAGCAATAAAAAGAACTAAGCACTAGAGTATTTTTCTATCTCTTAATATTTGCAAATATTATGTACAAGACAACAAGAAAAAGAATTTATTTGATCGCAGTTAATGAGCTCATAAAATAATTTAGCACTTTGTTCCCCTGTTGGTCTTCTTGGGCTTTGCATATAAATAGCCTTTGAAATTCAAAAGCCCATTAGATACATGTCTATAACTTGCCAAGCATTAAATGCACTCCAACAGCTCTTTTTTGTCCATATCAGCTTTGTCACATCTTAAATGCTATTGTTAATTCTCTAACGAAAGTTTTGATGATAACAAAACGTAAAGAAATCAATTACTTTGTTAAGTGCGCATGAAGTTTTTCTTAATCAGAAGATTTTACAGAACTTTAGTTAGAAGAACAAATGAACTAAGATATAGTATGAAAAGTTCTTTTATGATCATATTAAGTGAAACATATCCTGGAAATTTTCAAAAGTAGTATCAAAAGTGTTCATATACAAAGGAACTAGAAAATCTATTATATCATGGTTCACAAAAGCTTTTCCAAAATGTTAGCTCTAAGTAAAATGAACAACTCCAGAAACATAGAAGGTCTCAAAGAACTTTTACTCCAACTTTGGATAGCAAGTGAGACTACTTGAGCATAACTACCCTACATGATTTAGAGTCAGTCGCAGTTGTTTTGCTTTGAAACTTTAGAGGCACTACCTATATGGACAAAGATGTGAGATATATATATATATATATATACAGATCATAAAAGCTTTAAGTATCTGTTTACATAGGGGGAACTTAATGTGAGGCAAAGAAAATGGTTAGAGTCAATCAAAGGCTATGATCTGGGAATTAACTATTGTCCGGAAAGGTAGAAGCGGTTATGAATGCTCTGAGCTGAAAGAATTATGGGAAGTAACTTCTTGAATCACAACTCAAAAGGAACTAATAAGAGAATTCAGGAAACTGAAGATTGGGTTCGTTGGACAACGTGTGGAATTAGAGATAGCCAATTTGGCGTTGGAACCGACCTTAATTAAGAGGATCAAGGGGACTAAAAATATGACGAAGTGATGCAGAAGCTTAGGGAAAAAGTTCAAGAAGGAAAATACTCTAACTTCGCAATAGATGAGGATAATGTGGTCAAAATGAAGGGACGATTATGTGCACAGAGGATGAGAAGTTGAAGAAGGAAATTATGAGTGAAGCCCACAATTCTGGCTATACTATATACCCTGGAGGTACCAAAAACATATGAAGATGTGAAAAGCCACTACTGGTGGGACGGTATGAATGGGGATATAGCTGAGTGTGTCAGAGAATGTACGATTTGCCAACAAGTGAAGGTAGAGCACCGAAGGTTAGGAGGAATGTTAAAGCCTTTGCCTATCCCTGAATAGAAATGGGGTCAAATATTCATGGATTTCGTGTGTGGTTTCCCAAAGACTCCAAAGGGTTGTGATGTGGATCGATTAACCAAGTCAACACACTTTCTGCCAATCAACATCACATACTCTATGGACAAGTTAGCCACGTTCTACATTCGAGAAATGTTGCGGCTACATGGTGTACCTACGGAATTATATCAGATTAAACCTAAGGTTCATATCTAAGTTCTGGACAAGTCTACAAAAGAGCTTGGTACAAAGCTACATTTTAGTGCCACCTATCACCCTCAGACCGATGGACGGTCTGAGTGGACAATCTAAACCCTAGAAGATACGTTGAGGCTACCACTCGACCATTAGATGCCACCCTAAGAAGCCTTATATGGACAGCATTGTAGGTCATCTCTGTTTTGGGATAGCATAGAGAAGCTAACTATTGGGTCAAACTTAATACAAAAGGTGGCTAATAAAGTGAGAATCGTACAGCAAAAGAAGGAAGAAACCTAAGACAGGAAAATAGTTAGGTAGATTTGAAGAGACGAGTTCTCGAGTTTTAAGTGGGTGATCATGTGTACTTAAAGGTGAATAAGATTAAGAGTATACTAAGAGTACGTACACAAGGAAAGTTGAGCCCAGAAACATTGACCCTTCGAGATATTGGAAAGAGTTAGAGATCTGGCATATCGATTGGCCTACCCCCTAATATATTAGAAGTGCATAATGTGTTTCATGTCTCGGTACTAAAGAAATATGGCCAGACCCAAATGACTCACGGAATTGGAACCCATTCAGTTAAAAGAAAACCTCACCCACGAGGAATATCCAGTGCAAGTCTTGAATAAGAAAATGCAAACAGTTATGAAATAAGGAAATCCGGTATGTGAAAGTGTTGTGGAGAAACTATGCATTTGAGGAGGCAACATAGGATGCTGAAGAGGAAACTAAGAGAAAGTACCCCGAGTTGTTTCGGGAAGGAGGTACAAACGTTTTAGTTTTGAAAGAAAAACTCTGTTTAAGAGGGGTAGGTTGTAAGCCCTCACTCTTTTAGCAACCTGAATTCGGTTACGGAGATTGAAACTGGAAACCGAAACCCTAAAAGAGTACTCTAGGACTAGCTAGACCTAGAAACCCTAAGTTCAACAATTCCGAAAACGAAACCCAAGAACTAAAAAAATGAGTTAGCCTTAGATTATAAGCCTATATAATATATCAAAATATAAAAGATCATATTTCAGAGAAATTCACTCGTTTCTAACCTGATTGGGATCTGTTCTCGAAAACCGATCCCTGAGACTCGGAAATAGAAAAATATTATATAGGACTTTTCAGAACCGAAATTTAATAAGGAAATCAAAAATATAATTATAAGAATTTTTTGGGTTATATAAAAATTACAGTTATAGCCTTTTATTGTATTTTCATTACTACCAATAATTTAATTGTCTAATCTACTTTTTGATTCTATCATACTATTCACCAAGTACAACCACCCATATTCTATTCTTACATCTTTATAACCTATTATTACAACCTTTCATCATTTTCCTTACCTTTTTTTTTCAATACAACTTTTACTACTTAAATTATTTATTAAATTTGAATTTTATTACACAAAATAAATCAACACATCTTCCTTTCTCTCCCCCTCTTCAAAACTGGTGTGACCCCCTCCCATGTGCCCCAAATTGTTTTATTTTTCTTCAATTTATTAATCCCACAAAACCCTAATCCATTTTGGATAAATTCTCTTTTTTGTCTTTTACTTTCACTTTCTCTCTCTCTACGAAAATCAAACTTTGGAAAAAAAATTTCTCTCCCTTCCACTCCTCTCCTTGCCCTGACCCCCTCCCTCTCATACACACACACACACTCTTTTTCTTCAAGTTATCTTGTTCCAAAACACTAAATAAGTAAAATCTTGACTCTACCACAATGAAAACATGTCATGGTAAGATCATACATGTGTGGTTTCACCAAAAATCCTCATGAGCTTTATGCTAGGGACGTGGAATACTAAAGCATGATATTCTTGCCATCACAATGTGTGGATCTTGTTATTTAAGTTGATTTACTAGTATTTTGCTATATTATTGTTAAATATTGCTTTATGGATATTTTGTGCATATATTTTTTATTATTATTCTCATCTACAAATGTTCTTGTTACATTGCATCCAAGACATGAATATATAATAGATCTACTTGTTTGAGTCCATACATGCCATAAATATTTGTCTTATATACATAAAAGATTTGCAATGTGATAATCTTAATCAAGGTGTTGCCAAAGCTCAAGATCTATTTTATTTCTATAAAAAAAACAACTTTTGAAATTTGGATCTTGAGAAATAACCATTTAAAAAACCTATTTTCCCACTCCAAAATAAAGGTCTTACATATAAAATAAAGGGCTTAGGGGATAGTAGGGGTGTTCACAGATAGGCTAACCGGTCCGTGATCATATTTTTTTATCCTATCCATAATGTTCGGATTTTTAATATCCTGATCCAAAACTGGTCCATTATGAATAGTTAACCGCCTTAACGGTTAACCGTTTTTTTGAGCTAATTTTTTCGGTTTTTGATTTTTAACTATTCAACATAATGGTCAAACAAAATTTGTAGTTAATTGTATTTTTTATTTTCGGTTTTTAACCATTCTTCTTCTCCTTCTCATTATTATTTTAAATTTACGTTCGTATATGTTTTGTTTTTAAGATTCCTATGTTTTTAATATATAAAGTTTTGTTAATACTGACATCATTATTTCACGCTTCTTACGAGATTTTCCTACTTTCTACTGCTTGACTATGGTTAAAATCATTATATACAACAAAGATGTACGTCCTTCAAAATTTTCACATTATGAATTATCTTTCTCTCTCTCTTTTTTAACTAGAAAAAATTATCTAGTATTGAATTTGTTAAGATGTTCTTTTGGGCAAAAATTAAAAAAAAAAAAGAAAGAAAAATCTGTTATCATCCATTATCAACAAAAAGACAAAAATTATTTGATCAAGGATCGCAAATATATACTGTAACTATTTAGCCTATTTAATTTAGTATATATATATATATTTTAAATAATTATATAATTATATTATAAATTATATATATTTATAAATACGAATAGGTTAACCGAATCCATTGGTTTCTGGTTCTATAATCCCAAACCGTATCCGAAAACGGAAAAAATTAAAAATGATAATCTTAAACCGAAACCGATGGATCGGTTAACCCTTTTTTTTTCAAACTAATTTTTCAGTTTCGGTTCGGTTATCCTAAATGCTTGGTTTTTTTAGACGCCCCTAGGGGATAGGTATCATAAAGGAATGATTTTTATAAGTTAAGCTTAGTTTTACTAAGATAAATTTTCAAAACAAGAAAAGGATTACAAAAGTTAAGTTAGAGCTATGTCTTAATACTAACAAAAACTTTAAATTCGTAATAAGGAATAGTTAATATGTAAACACCTATTTTCTAACCCCAAAACAAGAGTTTTATTAAAGAAATTGAAGCTTTAGGGAGTAGGTTTGGTTAGGACTTAATTTTAGAAAGATTAAATAAGTTTTGCACAAAAAATAATTTTAAACACAAATTTCAAAATTCGGATCTAGAAATACCCCATTCAAACACCTATTTTCAAATACTAAAATGAGGATTTTAATAGAAAAATAGAAGCCTTAGGGAATAGATGTAATAAAGACTTAATTTTGATAGGAATAAATGGGTTTTACCAAAGTATAATCCTAAAACAAGGGAAATATTTCAAAACAAGGGTCAATCAATATTTTCATTCCTTAAAATTTTGTAAAATTTGTAATTAGGCAAAACCCTTATTAAAACATCTATTTTCCAACTCCTAAATGAAGAATTTTATCAAGATAATGAAGGTATTAGGCATATAGGTCATCAAAACCTTATCTTAGTAAAAATATGATTGATTTTCAAAGAAATAAAGTTAGTTTTTCTCAACCAAGTGTTCTTGAAGTTGTTGCAAAGTAAAAGTTTTCCAAAAATTCTTTCTAATAAAAAAAATCATTAAGGATATACATATAGATAGCTCATATCATGTCATTCATGATAACAATTTGTAGATATTGCATGCTCATATAAGATACTTGATAGGAACAATGCAAATTTCACAAAACAATTTTGGCATTTCAATTTTTAGCTACTGATAAGATCTAATCCGAGCTTTCTAAGGTCTAAAAGTTTTCAAAACTTAAGAATAACTTCATAAATAGAAGTGGAGTAGGCAACAGGTGGGCCTGAAAACTCAGATAATGGCATGGGGTCGCCTGGATTAAAATGGAAGTAAAGTAAGCACTTGAATCAAATACATAATTAATGAGTGAGTGGGCACCTGAAACAACCACTAAATGAATGAGGAAAAAAAATTAAAATATATGGTCGTATGGGCCTGAAATAACTAACCTCGAATGGAGGGCGTAAATCCATTCAATATAGGACTCTCGGAAAGTCTTGTGTATTGTATGCTCACTTGCTTGTGCATTTCATATGATTGTTAATATAAATTGCTTGCCCTATTGTTTGATGTAGTATTTAATTTTGGAAGTAAAACTCGTTAAGCTAGCATGGCTTATACCCCCATAGCTTCTTTTCGATGCAGTTCCTATACATATGGATGCGTCCTCGGACTTGGCCAAATAAGGTAATGCGAAGTTAGGAGTTTCCCTTAGAAGTTTATGATTAGCACTATATAGTCTTTCATAGGAAACCTAAATGCTCGAATTGTTATTAAAAACTAATATCTGAACTTATTATTTTGTCGGGGAAATGCCCTTTAGAATTATGTAAATGATCCTGAGATATCTGTGGTTTATGTTTTTATGCTTATTCTATTAAGTTGAACTATCTATCTCCAACTACATATGTATTCTATTGTCGTAAGGAAACGCCTTGCATCTAATACAAGACTTTTAAATGATTGTGGTAGTGATTCTTAAGTCTCCTTTAGCATGCGGCGGACTATTATGTTTAAGGTACCCTTTGGGGCATGACATATTATGTCTATTATTTTCTGTAGTATTCGAAATTGAAAGTGGGATAACGACCATCGGATTTTATCCGAGATATATGAGGGAGACTTTGTCCACAACAAATTTTTATCACAGGAAGAATTATCTTCTTCTTTCCGTATGAATTTTGAAAAGTCTTTTGAATTTTAAAAAAGGAGATAAGATATACAAGATTTGAATTTGAAGAAAAGGATAAGGAACAACAGATATCATTTGAGTTTGTTAGGAAGCTTATCCATCAATTTTGAACGATGGATCTAAAATTCAAATTATACGAAGAATTCACCACAAGATAATATACTTACAGAAAACAAAGGGAAAAACAGAACATGCAAATTTTGCTATTTTCATCCACTCATCAAAGCTGATCTTGCTCTTTTTCTCTCTCGTACAAAATACGAAACTTTTTACTGAGAAGTCTTTCCTTGTTATAAAGAGAAAACACATGCTACTATTCACAGATTTCTTCATGAGCTGAATTTGTGCAATTTTCTTTCTTCATTGCAATATTATAATTTATTCATTTTATTTGTAAAGGAAGGAATGTGTTATTGCCTTCTTAGTCGATAGTTCAATTACAGGATTAGACTCTGTAAATCGATTGTACAATCTTGTAACTTGAAGTTATTGGATATAGTGGAATAAACACTTAATATAACGGGGTTCCCGGCTCGGAGCTGGAAGAATGGACTGACGCATAAGGCGGAACCACTATAAATTGCTGTATGATTTTTTATTCCCTATCTTTTCAATTTTCGCAATTTATTTTCATATTTGTATAATTGTTTATATATTGTTCTCATATTTGAATTCGAAGGGGATTAATTTTTAAAAGGCAAAAAATTCTATTTTTATTAATAATCAATTCAACCCCTCTTCTTGATTATTTAAGTGGGACCAATAGCTGTGTCGTGCCTCACTTGTCACGCCTAAATGTTTCATCATGTCGAACCCTCGATGTGACCCGTGACAGCACTTGCTCCCTTAAGCTTTTGTCGAGCCTTGTACTAAGTTGGTCGAGCCTCAATCATTTTTGCATGTCGAGCCCAAAGCTTAACCCTCGATAAGTCTATTTGCTTCTCAAGCTTATCATACGTTAGATTTAACTTGTCGAGCCTTGATCAAGCCTTGACCTATTAACTTGTTTTGGCCTCGATGAACTCCTTGACCTCTTGTTTGTGCATTCCTAATCCTGTCGACCCTTTGGCTTGCTCTCGACCAACATTATTCCTGTTAAAATCTACAAAAAACACGCACAAACATGCACACACACACACACACGGATATATATATATATATATATATATATTTGACTAATTAAGTATAGTTTACAACAAATAAATAGTTGATTGTGTATTAAATTGTCTCATCAAAATTCACATTGAACTCTTAAGTTCAACAAAGTGCATTAATCCTCTTGCAATTCTCTTGTCTTTAGCTTATTATTTACAAAATTTTTTGAGAGAAAAATCAAAGTAATACTTTTGTATTTGTATTTATCATGTGTAAAAGAGCATTATAATTGTGAGGCTATTGTAGCTGTGAGGGTTGTGATATTTGTGTAGCTCTTAGTGAGCATTGGTCGTTTGCGATTACTAAGAGCAAGTGAAGTCCTCGTTTGGAGGCTTATTGTATCTGTGGAGAATAGGAGGCAATCTAAAGTCCATGTTGCATCCCAATTTGAATCTACTTTCTCTATCTCTTTTATATTGCCAGCATATTATCATTGCTATTGCTATTGTCATTATTATTAAGTTTGCTAATTTGCATCAAGTTCTATAAATTGGATAAAAATAGTTGACATACTCAACTTGAATCTCATAAATTCAAAGGAGTATGCGTTAAACAGAATACATTTTGATTAGACTTTGATGAGAACAAAACTATATAAATGAATGTGCTAAAGACATCATGCTTAATTTGATCAAATAAACCACACTCATTGATAAGTCATGCAAACATTGTATCAAAGCAAAAAGAAAAAGGAAACAAGTAAATAAGAAGCAACTTTAACTATCAAACAATTATTGTGTGGTTCACATGTGTTTATGCTTGCAAGGAGTGTACTGGTGAACGGGTGCACAAGTTTCAAAAGTTCACAATTATATGAAATTTAGTGGTTCTATCTTGCTCCCCCACCAGCTTGTCAATATGAGGAGCGTATGCACAATTTGTATGCTTTGGTGAGTTTATACAACTAAAACTAGCCGTTATCACATTAACTATAGGTTTTTTTTTTTCTTTCAGGTTAAGGGGGTAGGGGAGGGGGCGTAAGTGGGAGGTAAATTACACCGAAATGTTCCAATGTTTGGGGGTAAATTCATTTGAGGTCCTAATATTTTAAATAGTTTAAAAGAGGTCTCAATCATTAGAAAAGTTGGTTAATTAGGGTCCCAACATTTTTTAGTAGATCAAATAGAGGTCCCAATATTTGGAGAAGTGGGTCGATTGAGGTCTCCTTTAACATGTGTCATAAGAAAGATATTTAATTAAAACTCACAAAACCCTTCTTCTAATGTCTTCATTGATATATATTAATAGTAGAAATATTTAATTAAAAGTAAAAAAATACTTTTCCAAATATTGGGACCTTTTAGTATAATTTACCCTTTTTTTTAGGAGATCCTTACCATTGAGCATTTGACTTCTTAAAGCCTATATACACCATTTTTTCATAGATTGAAGGAACTTTTTGAGAGTCATTATTTGTAAACACACGAGTGCATTAATCTTATTTCAATTCTCTTATCTTTAGCTTATCATTTACAAAATTTATTGAGAGAAAAATCAAAGTGGTACTTTTTTATTTGTATTTGTCATTTGGAAAAGAGCAATATAATTGTGAGGCTATCGTAACTATGAGGATTGTGATATTTGTGTAGTTCTTACTGAGCATTGGTCCTTTGTGATTAAAAAAAGCGGGTGAAGTCCTTGATTGGATGCATGTTGTATCTGTGGAGATTAGGGAGCACTCTAAACTCCAAAGTTACGTTACATCTAGGCTTGAATCTTCTTTCCCTATCTCTTTTATATTTCTAACATATTATCATTGCTACTACTCTTGTCATTAGTGTTAAGTTTACTCGTTTGCATTAAGTTTTATAAATTGGATAAAAATAGTTGACATACTCAATTTGAATCTCATAAATTCAAAGAAGTATAGGTTAAATCAAATAGGTTTTGATTAGATTTTGATGAGAACAAAATTATATAAATCAGTGTTCTAAACACATCATGCTTAATTTGATCAACTAAACCACACCCATTGATAAGTCATGCAAACATTGTATCAAACAAAAAAGACAAATGAAATAAGTAAATAAGAAACGACTTCAACTATCAAACAATTATTGTGTGGTTCACATGTGTTTATGCTCGCAATGGGCTTACTAGCGAGCTGGTTCATAATTTTTTGGATTTTAGTGGTTCTGTTTCGCCTCAAAAGGGGACCTAGTAGGATTAATCTAAAGCTATCATACCACGTGTGCACCCATAATATGAGAGCCGTCTTGTAAGTCAAAATGTACAAGACTCTATTTATTTATCGATGTCTATTATATAAATGATATATTATATTACTGATTCCAACTATGGAATTCGATTTCCCAATTTCTACCAAGATCGCAGAGAATCGTTATCCCTTACCAAATAATGAAATTGAGTTCTAACTTACATAATATAAAGTCTCATTTGTTTATACAAATTACAAATTTTACATTCTAAGTTCAGTACCACTCATATATCTAACTTCACTATAGACCGATGGAGAAGCACTCTTCACACATTCCTATTCCAGTCCCAATTAGCGTTATACATGCACGAAAACTATTAAGAAGTGAGCAAAACCACAGGCACAGCGAGTTCATCCCTTACTACTACGGGTCACGCAAGTTATCAAATATTAATTATGTATTCATACAAATCTATCTACACACAATATGAATGCATACGTGATGAATGTAAGCAACACATCTATGGGAGTCCGAATCTATAGACGATGTAGATTTACCTATCTACATTTCAGTTGTCTCCCATACTTACCCGCATGGGACACCTCGCCTTACTCGCGCAAGGCTGTCTAGTGGTAGCGTCCATCCAGACTTACCCAATGCTTAAACGGCATTGGTAATAGCAAATATTCCCCAACGTGTTCATGTGATATACGTTGGTTAATATTTAAGTATATATAATGCCAATTTAATGGTGATTTTCACTAACCATCACCAATTTATGGTGAATCAAGCAAGTAGACCCCGACTCAGGTAACATCTATTGCCAATACTGACCATCACCTACTAAAGGTGACTTGACAGATAAACCCCTACCCAGGTAACATCTATCGCCATGTGACCAGTGGACCCCGACTTAGGCAACATCTACTGTCACAACAATACTCAGAAATGTCCTATGTTATCTCATAAACTCTTTTAGTATAGATTCGTCCTTTTCAAAGTATATAAAAGCAACCTAGAATATTCCAAGTCAAATTTCTTTAAAAATATATTTCAAAATACTTTTGGTTTTAAATTCGGAACATTTCCTACAAGGGGATCAAGCACATGCGGTGAGTATATCCAATTAGTTTAGTCAAATTATTATCTTTATCCATTTATTCGGGTGATCATGCAAATGATAGCACTCACATCAATCAGTTATTCCATATACAAGCAATATAACAACATAACAACAAACAGTAGCAATCACAACAAAATAGTAGATCATTAGAATTCCCTTACCTGTGGTCCTCACTAAATTGTTGTATAAGCTACTGGAAATTGAGAATTGATCTATTTTTCCTATGAAAATGAAATAACAGATATTTATTATTCAACTAATCTATTCTTTTATTTGTTCTGAAAATAAGGTATTCGAAACAACATATTCACCGTATTAATTATGGTATAACTTATACGATAAGTTACACTAATTCTAATTTAAACGTATTTTACAAAATTACGTACTGCTTTCTTTTTATGGTTTTACTTAATATATTAATCTAAGCCGAATTGATTGAAACTAATTTCCTAATTCAATTACTATATTTACTTTAATTAGCTTAATCAACTTAATATGATTTTACTTAGTAGAATAATTCATTTAAGATATATTAGCTTTATTTATATTGTTTACCATTGATTGCCACTTATTAAGACAAAATACTTATTAATATACTGTAAAATAACACAATTGAACTTCTATGATTGTCTAAATGTTCTATCTTAATATTTAATTCAATTTCTATTAGATGTATCGGTCCTTTTTATAGTAAAGAATATTACTACTTATTTATTTATTAATTTATTTTCATTTTGCTTTTCTTGCTCTTAGCATATATTATATTTATTTTTATCGGATAATTACGAGGTTCATACTAAGTAAATTATTACGATTATGATTATCATTTTATATTGTTTTTTAGTTTGATTGATTATAGCAACAAATACATGTTTCTAATTATTTATTTTCATCTTATTTCTCTTGATCTTATTTGATATTAAATATTTTTATTGAGTAGTCATAGAACTCATTCTCAATAAACTGATATTTCATTATTACTGTTATTATCAATTTTAGACTGTTCTTTAATTTGTAGTATTTAATATTTATTTCCTATTATTTAATCTTATCGTGTTCTTCCTATTCTACTTTATGTATTTTGTTATTTTTGGAAATCAAATGGTTCATAATTTTAACTTATTAAATTTTCTATTCTTATATATCTATCCTAAATAATTGTTTAGAATATGTATAATCCATTTTTATTTGTACAATATATTAATTTTAGCAATAATATTGTAAGTGATATTTTTCAATAATTTTAGGGGTTGCTAAATTACATTTATCACACTTTATCATTCGTTTTTCGAGTATTGTATTTATTTCTTATTTATATACTATTCTTCTTATTGCATATATATATATATATTCATATATGTATATTTAAATATATAATATAATGTATATATACTGATTCGGATGAACAAGCTTGATTTGAGAAATTTTGCATGTACGCTGGCAACAAACGCCATCGGTGTTGATTCCCAGATGCTGGCGTTTGTGTAAATTTTTATTTTATTCAAATGCTAGCATACGCTGGCTCAAAGACTGCCAGCGTTCAACAAACACCGCTGGCTTTAGGGTGTACGCCGCCGGCTTTGAATTCTAGAAGCCGGCGTTTGTATAAAAATTTCGTATTTCAAATTTTACATAGCCTCTGTTCCAGACTATGTCGTTTACATACCGTCGGGCTATCCCTGTAAGCCACGACGTTTGGGGTATAAGTTGTTGGCATAGGGACGGCGTTGGTACTATTCATCATCTTCCTCATTTTTTCTCTGTTCATAAATCATTTTTCTTATTTTAGTTATGTATTATACCTTCATTTAAGCTACTTTTAAGTATTTATACATGTTATATATACACATATATCAACATAAAACATATTAACATGCATCTAATCCTTGTTTTATGATTCAGGAAAATAACTAGAGTTTTTTAATGTAACTTACTTGTTTGGGTTGTTATGATGTTGATAAATCCTTCTCCAAGCTTGGCACGAATCCTAAGTTAATAGAACATTGTTTATGCTAGAGTTTAACTTATAAACTCACTTTAAAACAAATTTTAACTTACCTTAGTTTTACTCCTTGTTAAAGCTTGTATTGTGTTTGGGTTTTGCATCAAATGAAGCTAAGTTTGTGAGTTTGTGTTGTTGTTTTTTAGCTGTGTTATGTGTTATTGTTTTAGTTGTTGTTTTGTGTCATTGAGGAGTCCTATATATATAGAAGAAGATGGAGGCAGCAGCTCAAAATATTCGGCCAAGGATAAACAAATCTTCTCTACCGAAATGCAATTTGCCTTACATGATTTCTCATGCATTAATTGTTCTTGTTGATTTGGCTAATTTGGATTGATTTGGGTCATTGTTTGTCTTGAATTTGTTGTGCAAATTTTGAGCAATTTGCTTGAAGAATTCGGCTGATGCGAACTAAGGAAATCTCAGCCGTAAATCCTTCCCATTTGCACCAAAAAAGAAGGAAAAAAAATGTAACGAAGATAAGATAAATGGAGATACTAAAATAAAGAGAAGATGATGAATTTATAGCCAACAACCATGTAAGGAGTGGAGAAAAATATGAACTTGTGAAAAAAATCAATTTTGTGGGTCTAAGTGATATATATGTTGAATACTGATTCAGTAATTTTTAGATAAAAAATTCCATATTTTCGTTATTAAATATTCTGAATATTATGGTATATATAGAATTTCTATTAAAGATTTGTGTATATGTGTTTGAATTTTTACTTTTTGTTGGAAATTGGTCACGTCTACTGAAGTTCAAAATGAAAGCAATGAATTACGTAAAACGAAACAAAAAAAAATGCATGTGAGTTAAGATGAATAGAAATACAAAAACAAAAAGAAGATGATAAATTTATGACCAATAAATCGTAATGAGTGGGCAAAATATGAACTTGTGTAAAAAGTCAATTTTATGAATCTAAATGACATGTATGTTAAATACTGATTCATGAATATTTTTGGATAAAAATTTACATATTAACTATATTAAATATTTGAATACTATAGTATACATAGAATCTTTAGTTTAATGCTTTTACTTTTCAGTTTTTATACCTGCTATCGTAAATTATATTTTATCTGTTTAAAAGTTTTGTTTAGTGGTATTTTGATAAATTAATAATTATATTGCCCTAATTTGACTTTATTATAAATTTATAAGGTTTGAATTTACATAAGAATTTATTTCTATTTATAAATTTATTCCAAAGTTTTTACTAGATTAGAAATTTAATGTTTATTTTTATATTTGTTACTTGATTCTTTTTACTAATTATAAGTTACTAGATTATATTAGAATTTTAGTTTCTATAAACTTAGAATTTAACTTGAAAGTATTAATATTTTTCGAACATTAAAACTTAGGTTCTTATATATTAAACAGTTTTTCTTTATTCTTTTATTTCGAACATTATGAATTTTTAAAGTCTTAGTGATAAATATTCTTTATTCTAATTTGTTTATACTTAAAAATTTAAATCGTGATTTTATTGTAGTTCTTTTATTATTCTATATATTATTTATAATATTTATTATAATCATGTTATATAAAATAAAGGTGATTACAGGTTCTACCTTAGTCCCCCACCAACTTGTCGATATGAGGAGCATATGCACAATTTTTATGCATTAGCGAGTCGATACGGCTAAAACTAGCCGTTACCACATTAATTGTGGGTTTTTTTTTTTCGAGAAATCCTTACCAATGGGCATTGACTTCTTGAAGCCTATATATAATTGATTTTTTGTAGATTACAGAAACTTTTTTAGAGTCATTATTTGTAAACACACAAGTGCATTAATCCTCTTTCAATTCTCTTGTCTTTAGCTTATCATTGACAAAATTTCTTGAGAGAAAAGTCAAAGTAGTGCTTTTGTATTTGTATTTGTCATTTGTAAAAGAGCATTATAATTGTGAGGCTGTTGTAAATATGGGGGTTGTGATATTTATGCAACTCTTAGTGAGCATTGGTCCTTTGGGATTAATAAAAGTATGTGAAGTCCTCAATTGGAGGCATGCTGTATCTATAGAGATTAGGGGGCAGTCTAAAGTCCACGTTGTATCCGAGTTTGAATCTTCTTTCCCCTTCTCTTTTATTTTTCCAATATATTCATTGTTGTTGCTATTGTCGTTAGTGTTAAGTTTGCTTATTTGCATTAAGTTCTATAAATTGGATAAAAATAGTTAACATAGTCAATTTGAATCTTCTAAATTCAAAGGAGTATATGTTAAACCAAAAAGGCCTGAATAGATTTTGATGAGAAAAAATTATATAAATCAATGTCCTAAACACATCACTTAATTTGATCAAATAAACCACACTCATTGATAAGTCATGCAAATATTATATCAAACCAAAAAGACAAGGAAACAAGTAAATAGAAATGACTTTAACTATTAAATAATTATTGTGTTGTTCGCATGAGTTTTTACTTGTAAGGGGCATACTGCCGTGTCGATGCACAAGTTTCGAAAGTTCACAATTTTGTGGATTTTAGTAGTTTTACCTTGGTCCTCCACTAGCTTGTTGATATAAGGATCATATGCACAATTTTTATGTGATGGCGTGCCAGTAGGGATGAAACTATTCATTACCATAGTAATTATAAGTTTTTTTTATCCTCACCAGTGGGCATTTGGCTTCTTGAATTATATATTTACACGATTTTTTGATATTGATGGAATTTTTTAAGACTCATTATTCGTAAGCAAATAAGTGCATTAATCTTATTTCAATTCTCTCGTCTTTAGCTTATCATTTACAAAATTTCTTGAGAGAAAAGTCAAAGTGGTGCTTTTGTATTTGTATTTGTCATTTGTAAAAGAGCATTATAATTGTGAGGCTATTGTAAATATGGGGGTTGTGATACTTGTGTAACTCTTAGTGAGCATTGGTCTTTTGGGATTAATAAGAGCATGTGAAGTCCTCAATTGAGGCATGTTGCATCTGTGGAGACTAGGAAGCAGTCCAAAGTCTACATTACATCTGAGCTTGAATCTTCTTTCCCTATCTCTTTTATATTTCCAGCATATATCATTGCTATATTATTGTCATTAGTGCTAAGTTTGCTCATTTGCATTAAGTTTTATAAATTGGATAAAATAGTTGGCATACTCAATTTGAATCTCATAAATTCAAAGGAGTATATCTTAAATAGGATCAAATAAACCACACTCGTTGATAAGTCATGGAAACATTGTATCAAACCAAAAGGAAAAAGGAAGCAAGTAAATAAAAACAACTTTAACAATCAAACAATTATTGTGTGGTTCACATGTGTTTATGCTTGCATGGGACATACTGGCGAGCAGGTGCAAAAGTTTTGAAAGTTCACTATTTTGTGGATTTTATTGGTTTTACCTTGGTCCCCCACCGACTTGTTGATATGAGGAGCATATGCACAATTTTTATGCACTAGCGAGCCGATACGGCTAAATTAGTCGTTACCATAGTAATTATAAGGGACTTTTGGGGATCCTTACCAATAGGCATTTGACTTCTTAAAGCTTATATTTACACTATTTTTAGTAGATTGAAGGAACTTTTTGAGAGTCATTATTTGTAAACAAACAAGTGCATTAATCCTATTTCAATTCTATTGTCTTTAGCTTATCATTTACAAAATTTCTTGAGAGAAAAGTAAAAATAGTGCTTTTGTATTTGTATTTGTCATTTGTAAAACATCAACATAATTGTGAGGCTATTGTAACTGTGAGGGTTGTGATATTTGTGTAGCACTTAGTGAGCATTAGTCCTTTGTGATTAATAAGAGTAGGTAAAGTCCTCGATTGGAGGCATGCTGTATATGTGGAGACCAAGGAGCACTCCAAAGTCCACATTACATCCGGACTTGAATCTTCTTTCCCCATCTCTTTTATATTTCCAATATATTATTACTGTTATTTCTATTGTCATTAGAGTTTAGTTTGCTCGTTTGCATTAAGCTTTATAAAATTTGATAAAAATAGTTGACATTACTCAATTTGAATCTTTTTTCTAAGTAAAAAAAAAAATATCTCATAAATTGCAAAAGAGTATATGTTAAACAGAATAGGTTTTGATTAGATTTTGATGAGAAAAAATTATAAAAATGAATGTGCTAAAGATATCACGTTTAATTTGATTAAATAAAACACAATCCTTGATAAGTCATGCAAACATTGTAGCAAACCAAAAAGACAAATGAAACCAGTAATTAAGAAAAAACCGAAACCATCAAACAATTATTGTGTGGTTGACATGTGTTTATGCTTGCATGGGGCGTACTGGTAAGCCAGTGCACAAGTTTCAAAATTTCACAATTTTGTAGATTTTAGTAGTTCCACCTTAGTCTCCTACCAGCTTGTCGATATGGGGAGCATATGCACAATTTTTATGCATTGGCGAGCTGGTACAGCTAAAATTAGTCATCACCACAGTAATTATAGGTTTTTTTTTTTTTTTTATCCTCATAATGGGCATTTGACTTCTTGAAGTCTATATATACACAATTTTTTGTAGATTCAAGGAACTTTTTTAGAGTCATTATTTGTCAATAAATAAGTGCATTAATCCTCTTTCAATTCTCTTGTTTTTAGCTTATAATTTACAAAATTTGTTGCGAGAAAAGTTAAATTAGTGCTTTTGTATTTGTATTTGTCATTTATAAAAGAGCATTCTAATTGTAAGGCTATTGTAGCTATGAGGGTTGTGATACTTGTGTAGCTCTTACTGAACATTGGTCCTTTATGATTAATAAGAGCAAGTGAAGTCCTCGATTGGAGGCATGATGTATCTGTGGAGACTAGGGGTTGTCCAAAATCAATGTTACATCCGGGTTTGAATCTTCTTTTCCTGTTTGTTTTATTTTCGGCATATTATTATTTCTATTACTATTGTCATTGGTGTTAAATTTGCTCATTTGCATTAAGGTTAATAAATCGTATAAAAATAGTTGACACACTCAATTCAACCCTTTCCCTCCACCCCTAATTCAAGTATATTTTAGTGCCCTTTCAATAGATGATTAATATGATATATAAATATTAGCAAATGTATATAATCGCATAATATAGTAAGTGATTTTCTCTAGATTCCTACTTTAGGTAAGTTGTGAATCTTGTCTAAGTAGATCCATAGATGGCAAAGGGGATTTTTTTCAAATATGAATTAAGTTTATGATATTTTCATGTGTTAGATTTTGGGCATTGCAATGGTCTATAAGTTAAAATGGTTAATAGATGTATTTTAGTTTTGTGAAGGTTTTTGTGGAATGTACCAGTTATATTAAACAGCTTTATCTCTATTTTATAGACAATGTGACGTCATTACCTTTAGGTACCTTTAATGAACATGTTGTTTAATAGGTTCAGTCAATACCTATAACGTGGGGAGTAACATACTATGCTTGGATGATTTATAAAGTTAATTACTTAGTAAACGACTCTTTTAAAAAATGTGAAAAAAGAAACTTTTTTCTTTTACTAAAAGAACAACTATACCTCATTTCAAAATTAAAAAAAAAAAAGAATGTTTAATATCAAAAGAGGAGTCTAAATTTATATTGTTTGTATATAGAACCATGTGACTATGTTAAATTTGTGTTTACCGACTAGGATTATTATTGTTAATGCAAAGAAAAACTTAAATATATTAAGTATACATTTAAGAGTTCTAAACC
The DNA here is from genome assembly GCA_024138025.1 of Combretum micranthum. Lineage (NCBI taxonomy): Eukaryota > Viridiplantae > Streptophyta > Magnoliopsida > Myrtales > Combretaceae > Combretum > Combretum micranthum. Next base: position 201,451 of record JAMXBD010002197.1, on the reverse strand, counting down.
GAGCAATAAAACAATTATTGATTTAATAGCAATGTATGCCACGAATTGTATAAAATTGATAATTATATTCAATCATTCCACTATAAGCTAGACAAATATCAATGGAGACTTCAATATAGTTTTTTGAATCTTTTAAATAACTTTTCAAACTCGAAGATAAGATAACAAGATTGATTGGAATGTAATATCGGGTCAAAAAATCATGTTAAGGTTGGAAATATACATTAATTTTATTTTCAAGTAAGTATGGAAGTAGTATTGAAGCAATAACGAAAAGAAGAATGCAGTCATCCAAGTGAATTTACCAAGAATGGAAAGAAAATCTTCAAGAATGGCAAGTAATTAAATTAGATGCGTCTTTTATCTTGCTCAATGTGCAAGTATCAAGCATGAATTATTTTTCCCAACTTGGAAACTTTCTATAAAAATTTCCAACCATCATTTTTCATTCAATATAGAAGAATTTCAATCATTCAAAAGCTAAAAATTCAAAGAAAAACCAATCAAATAGCTAAAGCATTTCTTTTACCGAAAATAGCACAACACTATTGTAAGAATTATAAATTGAAGCTCGACATCAAGGCTGAATATAAGAAAATAGAGAAGCATCATACTGAAACCATATTGAGCAAAAGCATTAAGAACACTTTGAGAGCTGATATCAAAAACTCTTACTTCATAATAAAGCATACAGAGCCACTAGAAGCTCTCGAGAAGAAATGTTTCAATTATCTATACTAAATTGTGAGGAAAATTGTTATTATATTTCTTCATTTTGTGGCTAAAAACTACTTGTACTTGTATTAGCTGTATGTGAGTGACAAAGGCTACTTGTAGAGTTTTGTTTACCTTAGGTAGAAGCTAAGTGAAATGGTGTACACTAGTGACATTATAGAGGAAGTAAGAAACTTTGCACTTTCTTTTGTTATTGGGTATAGTGGAACAACTTGCAAAGACAACCAAGACCTTGATATCGAGTTAGAAGAGTGAGCTAATGCATAAGGTAGAACCATTATGTATAGTTAAGTATTTCCTCTCTCTCTCTGTCTATATATATATATAGTTTATTATTCTGTATTATACTCTAATATTCATTTTGAACATTATTGTTAAGCTTCCAAAAATATAAAAGGATCAAAGAGCTTTTTATGAAATCAATCTCAAGCATATATAAGTTAACTAATCAAAAGGGAACTAAAATCGAAAGTTATTTCTAAACATTTTTGGAATCTAGTTTAGAATTTATACTATTGAAAAATATGTCAAGATAACTTATTCACCCACTCTTGGTTACTTAGCTTTTGGGATCAACAATTGATATTGATTAATGATAAGCAAAAACGAATAATATCACAAACAGTACTTAGACTTGACAAAATATGCATTTATGTATCTGAACTTTGAAATTGATCAATTTGATATATAAAAAATTTTAAAATTGATCAATTTAGTACTTGAAAGAACTTGATAGATGTACTATTGATGTGCACAAAAAGTTCTTTCATGTACCTAATGGACCAATTTTAAAGTTTAGGTACTACATTGATCAATTTGAAAGTTCAGATATCTATTCGTATATTTTGACAAAGTTTAGATATAATTCATGACTTTAACCTTAAGTGAAATGATAGTAGAATACTAATTGTCATCCTAAATAAATAAGACTATATGGTATTGATATTTTAGTAAATTGGTACATATTTTCCTTTTCAATTGGCTGAATTTGTCATGTCATCTAACGGAGATAACAATATAATACGTAAAGTTATTACTTAACTTAATGGACTTGAGACTACTCTAGTTAGTATTAACAACATTTTAATAAGGAAATAGATTTATCCTCTCATACCTAAGGGTAGGTACGAATCGGTTGGTTTGGTTTTTACAAAAAATCAAACAAAACCATAATTTATGGTTTAACTTTTTTCCATCTTAAACCAAACCATTTGATTCGAATTAGACATTTTCCAAACGATCAAATAACAATTCAATTCAATTTGGATTATATATTAAATTAAAATTCTAATTAAAAAATCTCTTTGTTTCAATTTTTTTCGTTTATATGGATATTTAAGTATTTAATACTCTATAAAATTTAAATTGCAAATCACAATATAATACTTTATAAATTTATTACATTTATAATCCATTGTCCTTTGTGAAATTATTCAATCAGCAATCACTTATCCACCAAGAAAATATATTAATTAACTAATGGATAAATTAGATCAAAATGTATAAAGATAAATTCATTTGAGGGTATTAATATTTATGGATAAATTCATTTAAGGTATCGTTAAAAAAAGGATAAATGTTTTATAAACTGAGTGAAATAAGGTATTAATAATTGACCATTAATGAAAATTTAAGAAACTAAATTAAAAACTAATTCAAATGTTAATACCTTAAATGAATTTCACAAAACATTAATATCGCATTTAATTCACTTTATAAAAGGTTGATTCTTCTTTTTTACCACTTGAAATGTTGATATCTTAAATGAACTTATTCTAAAACGTTGATACCTTGTAATATAATTTACCCATTAACTAATATATAGCAAATCATAATTTATAGTCCTCCACAAAATCGTCCATTCAATGATTTGCTTATAAATTTGGCAAAAAATAAATAAATGAATATATTTATCAACAAAATTTATCTATGAAAAAAATGCTCTACTAATAAAATACATTGAAAATACATTGAATTTTGGCTATATATATTGAACAATCAATACATAACAAGAATCAACAAAATAAAGAAAGTTCATACTCTACAATTGAAAAGATAAACAAAAAAAAAAAAAACAACATTAGTTAACTTGGCGATGGAAGAGTATATCTTGAATCTAAAAAAAACCATTAAAAAAAATCACTACTAATTGATATTTATTAAAAGATAAATATTATAATAAAATAAAAAAATATACAACTTTTAATCAATCATCATAAAAAATTTATATTTATAAATTAGATATTATTATGTTTTTTCTAAAATAGTTTGATTTGGTTTTATCTTTTCAAACCAACCATTTATTTATAGGTTGGTTTTGATAGGGAAATTTCAAATTCAATATAGTTTAGTTCGATTTATGAATTGGTCCAATTTTTTTTTTTTCCACTTCTACTTGGACCTGTCCTCCTCACTCTTAGTATACTTATGCATGGAAGGATGTTATCTCAAAGTACAACTACAATCGAATGCTTTGTTTGTTTGGCCCCCATAATATTTCTCAGTATATTTCAATTGCTTTTGGTAAACAGATTGACCCATATGACCTATCCTACTTGCATCGCTTAATAAACTTTATATAGATGTAGTTATTATGGGTTTGGAGTTATATATATTTGTAGATTTTATAACAGGTCTTAAGTCTGGACATATCTATATTCAATATATAAATATGATCGATATTTATTAACAGCTCAAGTAAAGTTACATATGGGTTTATTGTTTCATCATATTTTGATTATTTTAGCATCATAATTTTACTATTTTCAAATAGATGTTTATCAATAAATATATATTAGATGAAAAACTGATAGTTTTACTCATAAACTGACCAAACAGATAAGATATAGATTTCATACAGATACTAATTAATTATGGATACGATAAAAATAAAAATCTGATAATCTAAACAAGTATAAAAATTTAAATTGCTTGAATTCTATGTCTACTCAGATGGTATAGTTTTTTGTGTTATAAAATAATAAATAATTCAATTATTATAATTAATAATTTGTTCCTTGACGTCAAATATATTGTACGCAAGGATTTTATGGACCTTACTATAATTAATAATTTTAGTTCGCTCTATTCTTATGGATTGCATAATATAAACATTATACCCAAGCTTAGCATTAGATCATATAGGGCTTTTCTCTCTCGAATCTTTCACAATGATTTATTCATGTAATAAGCATGTTATATAATAGATCTTTGAAGATTTAGCATTCCCATCCGTTTATTTGAGGTTTTTTGAAAACTTTGCGGAAACAATAAGAATGTATGACGGCTGCCCTAACCAAATAATTAACTTCGTGTTTTTGCAACAATAGTCCGGATGTCTGCTATTCCAAGCTTGCTATTACTATTGTATTGTAGGGATAAATATCTAAGAAGTGTTATAAAGTATTTTCTTTATTTTAATTTTTTTTTAAAATTTATTTAACAAGTGTGGGATGTGTATTCGAAGCGTCCATTCCTTGCGCAAATATTACTTTAGCTGTTAGAGGAGCAATGTATAGTATATATAATTATAAATAAATGAAGGTAAAAAATGATGACCTATGAAAACTTGTGTTGATTCCAAAGAAAAATCAGAATAAAAAATAATTAATCCTACTTGGAGACACTATTAATGTGTAATGTCACTAGTTATAAGATTATAAGAAACTTATATTATTAAAATATTTGTGACATCATTATATTTCATGTTCTTCCTTTTAACTATTTATTGAATCCATTTACCTAAAACTTGAACATATAATTCACATATGGCTTTTACAATTAAACTTTCAACAAATGTTTTTAGTACAATTCATAGTATAATAAATCGATTTTACTTGTTAATAGTCTTATAATTTAGTAGTATCATCTTGATGATTTTATAATTGAATGGTATTATCATGATTTTTTAAGTGAAAAGTATTATGTTTTGAATCTCTTTTTCTATTCCGGTAACAAAAAAAAAAGAATCGATTTCACATGGGGATTTTAATATCTGAATATGCCACTAAATAAAAAATTCACTTCACATTTGGCATCGGAGATGCATATTATATATTACACTGTATGAGAGAAGTGAACATAACACAACCAGAATTAAGGTACACATTTATGCTTGGAAAAATCCAAACACCACTTAGAACAATACGTAGAGCACAAAGGGACCAAAACAAACTGATCTTTTGACAATTTCCAATTTCACACGAAAAACATAAAAGAATCTTAACTTCTAGTTGACTGCACTGCACTTCCTTCTAATTTCACCATTAGTGCCAGTAAGTACTTCCATAGAGCCCAAACGGACCATCGCCTGAGCAAACTTATGAGCCCATAATGAACCAGTTTGGCATTGTTCAAGACCATCCCGGCAGTCCTGGGACTAGAAAACAATGCTTGATCCGAAGCCAATAACCCGCGAGACCGGGTCAATTCCTTGTAATACTTATTGTCCAATCTATGCGGCGTAATGGTTTCGAGGGCCACGCTTGGGTCCTTACCATTCACAGCATCAGGTCTTGCAGGGCATTTGCTTTTCAAGAACTTGGCATGCTTGAAATCAAGAGCAGGGTCTTGAGCATGAGTGGAATTGAAAGAGTTCAGACGGGGCATAAAAGAGGTGCAATGAGAGATACCAATGGAGTGTGCCCCAGAGAGGGTCACCATTTCATCAGCTGTCAATCCTTTCTTGGCAAAGTTTGCTATTAGTTGATCGGCGTCGAGATTTGGTGCTGGAACATTGTCTTTGACTTCAGAGGCCATGGAAATTCGACCGTCTCGGCGGCCTGCAGGCACGTGGTAGTATATGTTTCCAGCTTCGTAGGCGCTGTCACGGGCTGCAAAAGCAATAATGTCTGCGCAGGAAACTGTTCCAGGGCACTCAGCCTCGAGTCGGGACTTTGCTTTTTCGATCACATTGAAGCCTTTTAAGCTGGGATTGTTTGCTGGGTGGTCTCTCTCTGCATCATTTCCTGGTGTTCTTAGCAGCACAGAGGCATCACAACCCTGAAACCATCAACATAGTTCAGTTTTGTAAGAATAATGGCAAATGAACATGAAAAGTAAAAACTATTACTTAAAAATATAGATAAACATATAAAAGATTTATTAAACATGCCATACCCTCACAAAACAATCATGGAAGTGCATCCGGATGAGACTGGCCGCCATGCCCAGGTTTCTAGACACTGCCTCGTCTACAACTTGTCTGATAATTGCCTCTGCTGATGGACAAGTTGAGTGATAGAATCCAACTCTGAGGCCGGATGACGAAGATGGAGATTGCCAACCGTAACCATGACCGTAAAAAGAAGCCACCACAGGAACTGATGAAAAGAAGGCCGTGCCCGTGCTGATGACAAGCAACGTCCAAATTTGAAAGGCATAATATTGTATGGAACTCATGGTTTAGGGTTACCCACCGAGAAAGATATATGAATAACGTTGCACTTTACGAAGATGATAGAAGTTGGACGGTTGGGTTGGTTGTCCCCCAGGAAGATTATACATATAGGCAAATTACTGATCCATGCACGCATACTTGAAAAATTAATTACCTTTGATGATAATAATAATTTAATCAGAATGTAAGCGTGTGAAGCTGTAATCGATAAATCCTAACGTTGAACATGTCTAACAAGTGTTTGATAAGTAAAGATTTGAATATTTCCATAGTATGAACTAACATCTTTCGTCTGGAGAGAAACAATACGTAGGGACAGAAGCCTGTAACATCCTATATCCTCTAGAAATTGTCATTACTTATTATTGAAAATTATTAATTACCCATTCATCACTATGGCTTAATTTATTCATAGGCACTTTTGATGACTAGGGCATCATTTCAAAAGACTAGCAATGTGATGATGACGTAGTTTTTTTTTTTTTAAATACTTTATTACAACAACAAGAGATGGGTAATTGCAAATTAATATGTAATAATATTATTAGGCATTACAATATAGTAATAATAAACCAAAATGATGATGTATTACGACTAAAAAGCGATATATATTGATATATAAAAGTAATATCACATTATATTTATAATGTTTTTATGTATTTATATAAATGTTATATATTATTGTATAATATACTTAAATAATATACAATAAAAATTTATATGATATTCTGATATTAATATTATATAATTGTTAAGTACATTATTATACAAATATAATGCTACAATAAGTTTGATATAAATGTATAATAAATGTTATGGTATTAATATAACTAAGTAAAATCATTTTAACTTTATATATGGATATAATAAAAACATGACATAACATGACAAAGTGATTACATAAAATATATTAATATATAAGACACAAGACATGATATCAATTGAAAATAATTTTAGTATTTAGCAAATATTAATTATAGGTCTTTTGGCTAGCTTTTTCTAACAGATACAGACAATTTTTTTAATTTTTTTCTAACAAATTGTTTATCAAGAATTAGATGCATATAAGAATAAGTTGATAGTTCTTATGAAAATATCAAATAGATAAAATATAGAAAAAATATAAATGCAAATAGGGCATATTTACACATATCGTTTCAAAACAAATATAGATACAGATAAAAAACAAACCATCCAAAATTTTTATGATGATTTTTATTACTTCCTTTATATTGTTTACTTTCTTTGCACACGTAGAAGAGATATCATATCATTCAATTTTTCCTAATCCTTCTAATACTTTCTAATTGTGATAAGTTGTGTCTCCATCTTAGGAAACACAACAAACGGTATTAGTGAGATAGTAAAAATAATAATAAAAATTTTGATTGGGTATTAAATTGACAAATTTTAATAAGTTCAAGTGCCAAATTGAATTTATGCGCAAAATTTAGATACCAAATTAGACATTTTCTTTAATTTTTATATTAATCATAATACCTATCAACTAAAACAATCAATATTGTCAAACTCGAACTGGGGATCCAACATATTAAGGAGGCAAGGGTCAATGGGTAAAACTAGATTTCACTGAGGGTCAAATCACAGTTTAACTAAACTGTTGTTAAGATCGGGTTCGGTTCAAGCAAATTGAACTGGATAGGTCAACCCTATTAAGCAACATTACTCATAATTATGTGAAAATTTTAATTAAATGTATATAGTAGTAAAGAACATAATAAAACATAATTATATTTGTTGATAGGGAATATTCAACCTTAGCTTAACAGGTCCAATATCGACCTAATGGGCTAGTAGATCTATGAAGAATCTCGCAAGTGCTTGGGCTAAAAGTTCTATAAGGGCTCTTAACCTATAAGATCTCGATTGCACAAGGACCTGGCCTTGTGCTAAAACTCCACAAGGGTCTTGGCCTAACGAGGACCTCAGCTCCTCAATTGCTATGGTTTCATCCCGACACAACAAGGACCATCACTCCGCATCTCACTCTAATCTCCCTAGGGGAATAACTCCATGCTCAACCCCACTACATACAAGGACCAGATCGGGGTCTAAGATCACCTTGCTCCATATAGGCCCTAATCTACGTGGAACAATTGTGAGTCCCCAATTGAGGTACGTCCAAAACCTATAAATAGACCCACACTTGCAAAGGTATATGGGCAGGCTATCTTACCTAGTGTTTTATAGTATCTTACTTTTTGAAGCCCACAAAGTGACTTAAGTATCGAAGTGGCTATGTTGGACAACTTTTAGCGCTTCACTAACTGTGTATTGTGTGTGCAGGTCTATCATGCTCCAACACTACATCTACCAACGAATTCCAACCTACAACAATATTATTTTTAGTCATGGAAAAAATATAACATATTATATATTATTATGGGAATTTATGATTATTACGTATTTAATATATTAAAAGTATTAACCGCATTTAGTAATAAAATATAATCATCAAGTTATGATTATATGTTATAATATACAATTATATATTATATAATGATATTTTGTTACGTTTTGAACTACTTAGCTCTAAGATTTAAATAAAAGAATTACGCTAACTAAAAAGAGAAATAATAATCATTCTATTCAAACAACTAAACCAAATAATAACTATTAAAGCCTTATTAAAATCTCATTCTATTTCTCACTTTAACTATTTTATTACCATCTTATTTCATTTAGCCTAATTAACATATCAAACGAGTATAGCAAACAATGAACCATCTTATTATATAATCTCAATGTTTAACATTAAAAAAAAAAATTTCAAAACAAACGAAACTTTTCTTTACCATTATATGTCTTATTTGGCATTGCATTTATCATGTTATGTTACGCATTAAAAAATATATGTATGATAAAAAAATAAAAATGTGAAAATGGGGAATTTCTACATCAGTAAATTACTGTACATGGCTGCATTATTATGTTAACTTAACATATGTACCGGATTGACAAATCATAAATGAGAAACTTCGTTACAATAATTACCACTAGCGAACTCCTTATGAGTTAATTTTTTTTTTCTTTTTTTGGCCTCACTATGAGCTAATAATTGAATCATTGTATATTAATGACCTAGGTTCTAATTTCATGCCTCACAACAAATGTCAATTTTTGTTTATTTTATGGGGAATACTTAACTTTTAGGTATGAGCTTAGTCATATCTTTAGACATTTGCACAATATCTTCTCACTCTTATGTATGGACCTCCGGCTGACTCACCAACTTATGATTGATCCAATTTTAAAATGTAAATTTTGCTAAGAAGGTTAAGCAAGCCGGCAAGTGGATACTTAGAAAATTTATGCAGTACCAAGATTCATAGACAATGAATAAACAATAATGCAGAGGCACGCGCTTTGATCAGGTCCACCCATGGAACTTCTTTTACGACTAATTAGTAGTGTTGCCTTAATAATTACTTGAGGCTCACTTCTCTGCCGCGATTGCTTTTATAGTTTGAAAGTTTTGGACAACAGTTAATCAAAATTATTCAATGTTGATGTCAATATCACATGGATATATGCAGGGAAATATACTAAAGATTTAAGCATTTTCAATTTTCTCGGTTTAGGATTTATGTTTATAAAATTTAATTCATAAGCTAAGTTTTTCAAATGCGCACAATATATATATATATATATATATATCTGTTCCCTTCCGTTGCAAATACATGAAAAGGCTGGAAAAAAGATTAAAAAAATAAAGGTTCGTTCTTCTAGAATACTTTTTTCCGTGGAACCATAACACTGTAAAAAGTTCCTTCATTAATTTATATAAAATGTAGGTCATTCCTACTCCCAAATTAGCGAATTGTAGTGAAAGTTAACCAAAAAGAAATTTTAAGCCTTATTTGCTTCAAGATAAAATACTTCATATAGGTTGTCTATTTATACTTGCACGGGAAGCTCTAAAAGAGCTGAAATGCAAATACTAAAGGTAGTTATTTGGTTATTACTAATTGGTATAGTATTTGAGATGCCATCAGTGTTTTTCATGGCTAATATTATACTCTCTCCTCCTCCTAAAAAGGAAAAATTGTTTGGCTCTGCCTAAGTAGGCTAATTCTACAAGATTCAATATTTATGGATCAATGGTGAGATAGAAATTAGACTATATATGCTTAAATATATTATAATCAATAACGAGTGGAACATATGACTTCGAACACTCAGTATATCTCTTGTAAGGCTAAGTCTACTATGAAATATAAGATTCCTCTATTTATAGTACGAGGATTAAGGAAACAAACAAAAGCATACTATGGCATTTGTGACTTATGATAATGTATGGTCAACAATGAGATAGAGATTAGAAGTACTATAGATATGGCTAACAGACTTAAAAACTCTCCTTTTAAAAAGTTAAAATAGTAAAAGATAACTACAATATAAGCAAAAGAAGCTTTTTAGATTAGGTAAATTACATTACAATATATCAATGTTTGGAGGTAAGTTCATTTAAGATATTAATATTTTAAGTGGTTCAAAAAATAAATCAACGATAAAGTCATTTAAGATATCAACGTCTTAAGAGGTTAAAAAAAAGGTATCAACATTTTGCAAAGTGAATCAAACAAGATATTAATAATTTATCATAAACAAAAATTTAGAAAAATTAATTAAAAACTACCTAAAACAATGATGTTTTAAATGAACTTTGTAAAATGTTGATACCTTTTATAATTCACTTTGCAAAATATTGATACATTTTTTTAACCACTTAAACTGTTAATACCATAAATGAACTTTACCCTTTTTAGATTTCTTATCCCTTCTTAAAAAAATGTTTCTAGAGTGTGTGCCTTGTCCACTTGTCACATAAAGTAGTATGGAGAGAGATCGTTTTCTAGTAAACAATCAAAATCACCATTGTTGTCTTTTAGTTTTAACCATGTCGATAGCATTCCATGTGCTGTTACTTTATATCCTTAGCATTGATCACACGTTTCAATGTTTTCGATAATTTCATAATTATCTTCACGAGGATCTTGACTATATCCTACTAGATTTGGATAAAATTAAATTTGTTCTTTTTGTCGTAATCTACTCAATTTAGCCCAATCAAAATATATCAATTGGCTTTGGTTTAGTGATTGGTATTCAGCCATTGCTTGATCTATTTATGACTTTGTCTTCTCATAATCCTAACGGTAATCCCATGGGATTTTTTATTCTCAGGTTCTCTTTAAATAGGTTTTGATGATAACAAAAGTGTAAAAAGACTACTAATAGTTTATCAACTGTGTAGATTTTTAGTAAAGAAGATGAAAAATGAATAGTATCTGTTACCTAGAAAGAACTCTAGAGACTGTGCTGGAAGAACAAGAACAAGTTTAATACAACTCAAAGGGAACTTTAGAGAATATCAGTATACCAAACTAATGATCACGAATCAAGCACAGATTATTCACAGCTTAATTCAAATAGGATCTAACGTGTTTTTAAGGCCCAACTCCAAAAGATGAATATATTTTGGTAATGTATTCATATGTTCCACTAAGTAAGAACATAATCCATGGGGATTAAATCAAGATCATCAAATTTGTCAAGCTTTAAAATTAATGAAGATTTCTATAGATTTTCAATTAAAAGGATGTTGCTGCAATTTTATGTCAATTTTGTGAAGACTTTAACTACCTTTTATGATCTAATAAAAAGACTTGAAGATATGAAGATTAGAGGCAATATTTATCAAAAGGATCGAGTTAACATTAAAGAACTTGAGATAAATATGACTTGAACTTTCTATTTTCAAGGGATATAGGCAGACTGTTGAAGATATGCTTACATATGTTATAAGATAGATTTACATGAATTTTTCAAGATAAATAAAGGGTAGTTTTGAAAATAATATCAAGCATCAGTTGTTACGTTCAGATTTGAATTCAAATACGAATTTCAATATCAAGATATTAAGATCACAATACCATATGAGATATTCAAGGAGAAGACTCATCCAATAACCTGCAACAATCCTTTTGAACGTTAAAGATCAGGAGCTTATATAAATCGGAAGGTTCCCTTTCAACAAAAAAATAGAAGAAAGAAGAGAGAAAAAGAATATGCTAAAACAAAACAAAAAATTAGACGTTGCTCTTTCTTGTAAACTTTGAACCAATATTATGTATTTATCTCTTTGCTGCAATTTTATTAATTTGGGTTCTTTTATTTGATTAATGGAGAAATTGTACTGTATCCTTCTTTTGATTTGTATTACAAGTGGAAGTTTTATAGTCAGTGTTAACTAAAGTAAAGCTAGAAAGGCTGAGGGAGTGGAATTGAGAACTACTTGTAAAAAGTTTTGATTGGATTAGTGAAACATACCCATATAGATTATAGGGTCCCCGGCTTAAAAAGGTAGAGCACAAGGCTGAACCACTATATATCACCAACTTAGCTTTTCTTCCCTCCTCTTTTAATTTCTTGCAAATTTAATTTCATTTGCTTGCTTAACTTGTTCTCACGTGTTTAACTCAAAGGGAATTTACTTTCAAAGGCAAATTTTAGATTTTTGTTATAATCATTCAACCCCCCTTCTTCATTATAAAAGTGGGACCAACAATGATTCATAAACTCCTAGCCATATTTCCTTGGAGTTTGTCATGTTTAATATGGAGAGCTTCTTTTGAAGTTCTCAATAATGGTGATAATTATCTCAAAGATCAAAGAGAATACCATTAAGGACTCCATGATTTAGATTAGATAATATGAAAACTTTTAAATTGAATTCATTACTACCTTTGGCTAGATGATTAATCTAAGATCTTCCTGGTTGAATCCTAAACATATTTTTTTTTTCCCCTAGAGTTTATCCATGCTTGATGATGAGCTTACATTCTATTAATAGTCTAAATCATTTAATATATTCTGCCAATGTAGTATTTCTTTTAGATATGAGTCAACACTAGATAGGAAATGTAATGCTTTAATGGCTTTAAATGGCTAGAGTATTATAGTGGAATAGCTACCAATAAAATATTAAACTAGTGAGTTCAATTTGATTTTTGATGAGGAAATGGATTGCATAATTACCCTATTGATTGAAATAAGTTACACTTCATTAGCAAAACATGTATATAAGTTGAGATGATTAAATTGTGCATGTTGTGCTTTATTTCGGTATATAGATGTTATTGCACAAGTGGTCTAGATCAGTTTGAAATGATCCGAACCTTTAAGATGTTTCCTTTTAATTTTTGTAGAACCTTAACAATAAGTTTGGACTAGTTGAAGGTCAAAGTCTTCAAGGATTAGAACTAATGTCTAAATCATTTGTGAAAGGTCTAGACCCTTTAATGATCATAATGTGTGTTGGATACAAAGGAGTCTAAAAGGTCTGGACCTATTGTGTTTTTCATCTAACCATTGGAGCATTTAATGCTTGATTGTTTGAGCTGTTTTTAAGGGTAATGGCTAGGGTTTTGGGAGGGCTTATAAATACTTTTGTTTGGGTAGTTGGATGGTGTTGATATAAAACTCATATATTGCAAATGAAGTGAGAGAAAAGTAGTGCATCTAGTTATAGAATTTGCAATCTCTTGTAAAGATACTATACAAAAGTTTGTGAATAATTAATTAGTGGAATCTGGAGTTGTGCCTAAAGTACTATTGAGTTTATATTGTAAAGGCATAACTCAAGTATATTATTATTTGTTGTTATGGTGTAGCTCCTTTGGAGCAAATTGTTTGTCTAAATAAAGTGTGCAAGTCCTTGAGTAAACCATTGTGCGGATCGTGGAGGCTAGGGGGTGGACGGACTCCAAATTAAATCCCAATGCATCTTCTTAACGTTAACTCTTTATTTATTATACTTTATCATTTTTGTTTTGATCATTTAGGCATTGCATTTTGAGAGATTCAAAATTAACAATAATCTACTACTACCTAGGTGCTACTTAGTTTTTTTAAAAAAAATATTTTAGTCCTTTTGGAAATTGATCCTCAAATGGAATATTTGAGGGTTAATAAAAGGGTACTTTGAATGAAGGCCATATAATTGAAGGTTCAATCCTTTATAGCAACTAAAAATAAGATATTTATAGTCCTAGATCTATTCTTTCATGTTTTCAAAGAAGTTTTTTTCTTTCCATGAGTTCCCTCATTTCTAGTGGTGCTGAATTTTAATGATGTCTTAGCTTGTATATGGTGCCAATGATGGCATTAAAGATTTTAAGGGGAGAGGCTGTAAACCCACAAATTAGCCGTAAACTCACAAATTTATAGTGTTAATTCAAGTAACATGTTGATATAAATAAAAGCTCAATGAGGTTCTTTCTGTCTTCTAAAGATACCAAAAACAGGATTTCATGTATGGTAGTTTCCTTATTGTAATGTAACATCAATGTAAGAGTTCTTTCATAGGTGAATGCCCTAAGACCACATGAAACTCTAACCTATGTAGCATGACTTGAAGCGCCACAATTAAAGATCATAATAACTCACAAACTAGACAACTTAAGCTCCTCTCAAGCACCTCAATTGATCTAAGTTAGAGAAGTTTTACAAGTTAGAAATAAGCTATGATTTAGTAGGAGCCACATGTCTAGACTAGGAGATGCACATGGAGCACTTATAGGGTAACATGAAGCACCCCTAGAGTGACACTTAGTGCAATACTTGAGCGTCACATCGATGAATCTTGGAACACCACCTATCAAGCTTAGAAAACGCCAAATGTCAAGCTAAGGAGCAACCATTTGTCAACACTTAGGCAACCACATGTCACCTTAAGAAATCTTAGGAGAACTAACTAAATCGTGGTCTCTTGAAGCTTCCAATGCATCATCCTTTAGCAATCTAGAAGAACACAGTCATAGGCTATAGCCTACTGTTGGACGTGTAGCTCACCATGGTGATGCGTGAGTTCACACTAGAAAAACAATAAAACAACCCTTCCATCACCCAAATCCATGACCGTAGGCATCAAGAAGGGTGAATTGATCACAAGAATATCACATCACCTTATCACCTACATCATGACTAAGCTACTTGACATAGAGTGTTCATATTATAACTTATTAAACTTGTCTCCTATCTTCATGGCAGCCATGTCTAAATATAGTAAATAGAATCCTTGAGCATTTATGTGGCCGCAGTTCATCATGAGCTTTAACTCATGTAGCACACCATTCAAACTTTAAGGACAAGACTACCCTTAAACAAATTGAACATGTATGGCAACAACAAGCAAGACTCCTAGGAACAAACATCCCATGTGCGGTTAAGACTTCTAAACAATAAGACAAGTATGCCCTTTGCCACTTGCATCAACCGTCCATGATTACAAAGCCCCATCAACCACTTCATGATCCTTAGAGATCTATAAAAACAAGATAAGTCAATGTGGTCCCAATCTCTCTCCCAAACCATGCGCACAAGCCCCACAAGAAATCAAGAGAAAGCAAAACAAAACAAAAAGACTCTAGCATCATAAACAAACTTCCACACGCCCTACCCCACACAACACCCCACGCACATAACTACAAGGCAACAACTACGCACCAATAATAAGCTAGGAGCAAAGGAGCACAAACTTACCTTAGGACCATCACGTACACGAGCTTTTCAAGAAAGGGTAAGATTTAGTTTAATTCAAGCTTTGAGATCAAAATCATTAACTAACACAACCTATATTCTTTGTTAGGGTCTCAGCAATCTAAGGAGTGAGGTAAAACCCTAAATCTCTCTTGAACTTAAGTTACTATCTATCATGTAACACATGTTCTATGCGCATAGGCATGATCTACACACACGGTTCCTCTATAAGTGCATCAACAAGACACACGACCATGTTATTTTGATAAAGAAAACATAAACCATAACTTGTTAAAATGAACACTCATCAAGCTATTCTATGCATGAAACCAACCCTAAGTCTTATCAAGTTAGAGAATGAGACTAAGTGAGAGTTATATTTGTACACATTAACAAACTTCTCAAATCAAGCCATAGCATGAATGGTACATGTATATTGTCTCTTGTGCTAGACCTGTCTTTTAGAAACATGAATGATGAAAGATAGTTGCATGAAGGAAGATGAAGTTTCCTTTTCTCATAAGTGATTTTAGGTGATACAAGCTTGTTTAAAAATCTAAACTTAAAACATGCGCTTAGCCTATATGAGCAATTAAGAGACCAAATAAACTTTCATGTGAGTTTAGGAGGAATTGGTGTTAAACCCTTAAAACACGAAATAGGCTTAGCTTCAAGACAAGGGAAACACGATGAAAGCTAAACAATATGTGAAAGACAACTACATAAGCAAAAGAATGAAGCAGCTAGTGTAATACTTGGAAACTTGCTCTATGAACCAACTGATTTCTTTGAGAAAATGGTAAAACGCATGCAACTTAAAAATATAGGATTAGAAATCTAAAAAGTAGACAAACAAGCTTTCCAATGCCTATTCATTTGTAGAAATCAGAATTGAGATGAGAAAGTTATGATAAAAATAAGAATTCACTGTATTTTTGAGAATCCAAATCTATGCGGGACAAATTGTCTATTGCAACTTGTCTAAAACCTCAAAATGATATAACACATAGATAGTAGACTTTGAGAGCTTTGAAATGACTACTCATACAATAAAAACAGACAAGAAATGAACAAATGGCAGCAAAAACAATAGAACTACGACATTCATATTGTAATACTACTACGTCTAGTATTCAATCTATGATGATTCATGACAACAAATGTTCTTACTATGTCATTAGGATCTTCCAAATTATCTTTGGACTTTCCTATTGATTACTACGATGATTAAGGAAATGGACAGATGAGCAACTCTGATCTACCACGTTGTTTGTGCTTGTAACAATAGTTGCACTTGATTATTTGGTAAAGAAGAATAGAAAATGTTGCCTGCTTTGGAATTGGACTTAATGTGTGTTGATTGATGCCTGAATGAATTATATAAAATTGTATGTTATACTCAGGGATAAGAACAATGATTGATAATGATGAAAATGGTTTGTATGAAAGGGGTTGTCTGACATTGATTGATCACCAATAAACGGATTAATAATTATCTGGTTCAGTAAGAAATTGACATACATTGCATTCTTGCACTTCTGCATTCAAGCGTGATAGCCTGCTACATAATAAGCATTTTAGATCTCTGGTATTGTGCCTGGTTTTCTAGATGAAAATTTCTTAGTTCTCGCAGGAGTACCTTTGTTCCGACTGGTTCCACGGGAATTAAGTGGCGATCGAATGAACGTTGCCTATGGTATCAACAAGAAATGACTTTTGCTTAATGGTGTTTATAAGTTCCAAGATTATAAAATAAAAAAGCTTTGAATTGTTTTATGGTACCTCACTATCTTGGTTCTTTGGGTGTGGCATATCACTTATGGTATGATTCCTTCAATGCAAAAATGAGAGGGCGTAAATCTCTATCATGTTCAGATTTCGATTGTCTGAGCTTGTAATTGTACATATGTATTATTGCTGCATTACATATGTTTGGTTAATCCACTTGCTTGATTAGGTGATACGTGATATGATTTGGTTATCTCACTGAGCCGTGGTATAGCTTACACTCTCACAAATTTTTCAGGATACGTCTGAAGCCTTGGCTTATCCATCAATGAGCTTTTCTCTGGTAGGAGTCAAGATCTAGCAATAAGAACGATGAAGTCTAAAAAAATTTATGTCATCTAAATCGCAATAATATTGGTTTGTAATATGTAAATGATGAACAGTATAGTATGATGTTTACTTCTGAATTTATATCTTGCATATATACATTATTTCTCATTAACAGCAATTAAAAGATCTTGTTGCTTGTCACAATCCATAACTGGTTGGTTGCATCATGTACTTGTGAATCTCTCTGATAGCCCAAAAACGAAGTTTTTACAAAATTCATTGGCATCAATCTGTTTCTCAAATATGTGATTCAACTAGGATACCCACTGGGGCGAGACAAAAGATGATGGCTTCTTATAGCTATGAGACCTATACATTGTTGTTATAGAATATGCTTTATGATCTTTGTACTACGATATCATTTGCCTGATCTTGCCAATTATTTCAAAATTTGTCCCTTATTGGATGAAAAAAGGGAAATCATGACTTGGGCATGCATGAATATTACCTAAAAATGCACAAATATCACTTAAAGGTTGATAATTGAGCAAAAGATGTTGTGATGGACTAATCCACATTTGATTAAAACTTGTGAATAGCTTATGGCCTCGTGATAGCTTATTGATTCTCTTAAATTTTGGGAATAAAACCAGCAATAGAATTCTTTTACCCCAAGATGTGTTTTACCTCATTTGAGTATGTGGAGAACCATTCTTTCCACCTTAGCAATTGTGGATGTAGTACTATTTTTTGCTTGAATTCGAATATCTTTGAAAAAGAGTTAATATTCATTTCATTCTTGAAGTTGGAACCCATTACATGGTATTCAAATTTTTGAATGGAATTTGTAACTGTAATGATTTCTTTGAAAGTGGAATGACAGTATATCTCAAAATCCTTAAATTTGCCACTTCTGCCCCAATATTTGTCATTGACAGTTTGCAAGATAAATTTTGATTAGAAGGAATTATTAATGGCAAGGAATCTTGTAACTTCTTCATTAGCACTTGAACAACTTTTGTTTAGTGATTATCAAATTTGGATGATCTTTTTTCCATCATTTTAGAGAGTGGGTGCTAAGATTAGAAATCTTGAGAACAAAATCCTTAAGATAATTTATAATGCTTAGGAATTGTTGGATTTACTTGGTTATGAGATTGGAATCATGAAACTTAAGAAGTTCTTAAGTTTTGGACAATTCCAAATAACATCCATCTTTTATTTTTATGCCCAGGAATTTGATCTCATTTTAAGCTATGTTCCTCTTTCTTTCTACTAGCATTACTTCTTTAGAGATGATTATCTCATAGAATTTTATGAGTAGCTTAATACGATCTTCTGCATCTAGGTTATACAGTAAGATATCATCCATGTAGATAATGGCATTGTGAGAATGCCTTAAAGATTCAAATAATTGTTTTTGGAATAACGATGGAGCAATTTCGAGATCAAATGGAAGCACTCTTCATTGCTAATGGTGATTTAGGGTACAAAAACCCATCTGTGTCTATCTTTAGGATGATTATTGAGTTACCATAATTCCACATTAAGATCAAATTTTCTGATGCAAGAAATTATTTGCCTTCCCAATTATCACCATCACACATTTATCACATGGGTTATATCTTCTGCATGACACCAAATTATACTTATAATCAACAAAAACAAAAATTTACATTAAATAAAAACCTTAGATCCATCAAAGTATAAATTTTTTAATTTTTTACAACTCCAACAAAAACCAAACCACAACATACAACAATCCTCATGTTTTGTCAATGCATAAAATTAACTTTGAGAAATTAAAAACCAATCAACCACACTACAAAATAACCAAAAATATGTTTTACGTATCATCGCTAAAACAACAAAGTCATATATGTTGCATATTGATTAAGAGGAAAAAAGAAAAAACTTCCAATTATATTTTGAAAAGGCATAGTTATACCTTAAAGCAAATTTTGGGATAGGATGAAAACAAAGTGAAATTAATGGGAATATGAAATGGTAAAGCTATACATTATATGTTGCATGTTGATAAATAAATAAAAATTTAAAATTAATACTTAAAGAAGTTTGGGACCAAACTAAAAGATAATGGAAAAAAGGTGAGGATCCCTATCATATTATGTATAAAAGTAATTCGGAGTGAATATTACATAGAGAACATTGTTTCTTGTTTCTAATTTAATAATTAAATTGGGAAGGTAAGATTATCATTAATCATTAATTCCAAAGAGTTAATCCTTTTTCACTACGACTGCAAATGAGCTGAGTCAAGCTGAGTTTTTAAAGGTTCGAGCTTGGCTTCTTTAAAAATTATCGAGCTTGAACTTAAATACAGCTTTTTATCATGTTTGAAATCTAAGCTCAAGCTTGGCTTGTTTAGTTAAAAACTTTATTTCGAACTCGAGCTCGACTTATTTACATATCAAGCTCGAGCTTAGGCATGCTTTTTATCGAGCTTGAAATTAAAACTCGATCTCGACTCATTTCTATAGCCTTTTTTCCACTTTTTTTCAAACCTAAAAATAATATATAAGAGTTGATAATGTTTTGATTATATTAATATATCATAAATATAAAACTTATAAATTTGCTAGCATGCTTATTAACAATTATACTCGTGAACTTGTCCATGAGCCTAAATAAGCTTATTCATGAGCCAGTTCGCAAGGTTGAATTGAAACTCAAGTGCATCTCATTTAGATAAACGAGCTTTGTATTAAACTTGAGCCTAACTTATTTACTAATCAAGATCGAGCCGAGTCAAGACTGATGTAAACCCCTGAAAATTTCATAATTCTTAAAAATAATCCTAAGAGTCAAACACCGGAATCGAAACCCTAAAAAAATCAAATCAAGTTAAGACTTAATTCTAAATAAGATTAAAAACGAGATTTCTTAATCTGAAAGAAAGAACCCTAAAAAACAAAATAGAAATCCAATTATCAGTTGAATCAACATCCTTACATCAATCAAATCATCTAATCGTTCCTTAACACCCAAATTAAGACAATATATCCAAATAACGCTCGACAACGAAATGATAAGATCTTAAATCCCTCGGTCAACTTTAGAATCAGAAATTTCAATTTTCACCAAAAGTTAAACTGAGTCAACTCATAACTCTAGACTCGACTAAACGATCCTGAGAACTAAAAACTATTAATAAAACACAAATAAATTAAGATAAATAATAGATATCGAGCTAAAGATATAAAACGGTGAAAACTCCAAAATTGTATGATCTTACAAATAACTCGATAAAACCGAAAGTCAAACCGAAACCTTAAAAGTCGACAAAGCTTACAACAAACCCTAAGATCCGGCAATCCCATGCTCTTAAACCCTAGACAACAAAATGAAAATAATTGTTGATAATAGTTCGTAATAATATAGAGAAGCTTAAAAATATCATATTCGAAAAATTCGAGTGTCCTTCGAATCCAAACGAGATCAGTTTTCAAAAATCCTACCCGGTATACCGGATGGCAAAAATATTCCGTTAATACCAATAAATTCGTAAAAATATAAGGTTTTCAAAAATATCAGTTTTAGAATTTTTCGGTAGCTAAAAATTACAGATATCGCATTATTACGCGTATTTTTATTATTACCGGTACTTTAATTGTCTAGTTTACTATTCATAGTACTTTTCTACTATTCATTACTATTCCTCTATCTCTACTTTTTCTTACTACCTATTCTTACACCTACATACTTATTTCTTACAATTTTCTTTTCCCATAAAAATTCGACACCACATATTACTAAACTTCTCTTACACTTTTCTTCTAAAATTAATTTTTTTTATCAAATTTCTCCTTCTCTTCCCAAGGTTGCCATCCACCACTCTCTCTCTCTTCATCTTCATTTTATTTCTTTTTCAATTAATTTAATTACATCCAATTTTCACTCCAAAATTTTATAAATACCCTCTTCTCCTTCATTCTTTCACACAATTCATTCCACTACCAAAACTCTCTCAAATTCTCTACACAAACACTCTCCATAAACTTTTCCTCTACCAAAACTCTCTTTCACCAACTACTCACAAAATTTCTCTATACAACTACCATTTCTCAAATAAACCACATAACCATATAATCATACATTCACTACCATCTTCAAACCACATAAACACTTTAGGTAAAAATTTCTTCTAACCATTTATTTTCTCATGTCATGTAACTTAACATGACTATGGTGTTGTTTTGAAACTCATATGAGTAGTAAAGCAACAACATATTCATGTTTTGTTCTTATACATAAACTTCCTATTTTATTATGTTATGTTGATTTTATTGTTGTTATAATGCTAATTCCTTATTCATATATAACTAATATATATATATATATATATATATATAATCTTTAGAGCATATAATCTCACTTGTTATTTATTTTCATACTTTGCAATTTATTTATTTCATGCTATTTCTTTAAGACTAGTCTTTCTAGTCTTAGACTTGTCCATATCAAGTTAAAATAATTTTTATTTATTTTCTTTAATCTTTTGGGACTAGTCTATTCTTAGTCCCGGGATGCCTTGATGAAGCTAAGACTCCCAATACTTGACCGGGATACCTTGATGAAGCTAAGGTTCCCAATACTTGATATTTTTGTTTTGCTTATTATTATTTGTTTCTAGTATTTTCTTATGTTCTTATTATTTATATGCTCATAATACTTGTATCTACATAATGATATTGTTTCAACTAATTTAAAAGTAGAATTTTACTTTGTTAAAGTAACTTAAAACTAAATTTTTATTATGTAATTTATCACAAAATAATGGAGTTATTATCAACAAACATAGAAATAGAGTTTTCTCAACGTTTTCTTAAATAACAAAGATAGTTTACCAAGGAAACATAAGAAATAAATATTTTTTCTTTGTATATTATGGTAACCTAAGTGTTAGTAAAATAATTTGTTAATATTAAAAGTCTTTACAAAAAACTTAAGATTTAAACTCTTTTTAACTCTATAACAAAACTAAGAAACAAACTAGTTTTCAAAGTTAAGATAAAATCAACCAATAAAATTATAAACCTACTTAGGAAAATAATGATTTTCAATCTTCTAAAGAAAAAAAGTTATTATTAAAGAATATGAATAGGGTAAGATTAAAAACAAAGGATTTTATCAATAAAGAGGATTCTTTCCAAAAGAAATAAAAGAACAAGTTTTAAAAAACAAAACTTATATAATAAATATAAGAAGACAAGACTCAATCTCTAAAACCATTCCAAATACAAATTCATAAAAAACTTTTCAACAACTTAATACACTTTTGATAAATTTGATCTTTTATCATTAGAAGTAAAATTTATGCAAGACTAAAGGTTAAAGGAAAATTTACTTGTTTTTGGAAAAGGAACGAAGAAAATAAAATAAGAATATACCAATTTATAATAACCTATGAAAATATAAAGTTTCTTCAAAAGACTTGAAAAGAAATTGTCAAAGTTAAAGGTTTAACAACTCAAAATGAATTGTTGTATGAAATAAATTGTTGAGACACTACAATTAGAAATTTTGCATATAAAGTGAGCTTATCTATATACTCAAAGAATTTATCAATTATACATACATATATATATATCTATATTTTTACTAAAGGATTTTTTGAATGAAGTTGAGTTAGAAAATGGATTTGCAAAAGTTTAGAAATATTCGTTTTAAATATGTACCCAATGTTTTCGGAGCCCAAATAACCTTATACGATAAAGATAACCTTAGAAATAGATAGATCTTTTCGAATAGGTAGAAAACGGTATATTATATGCAAAATTCCGAGTTAAAATGAGCAAGTTATGGCCATTTTAAATTGTAATTTCATTCTATATGAATTTGAATTTGACGGACATAGTGAAATAGAATTAGAAAGTTCAAGTAGAATTTCTATGAAATACTTATCCTGGGTATTTCTTTTGTCTAGGTGACGAAAGATACGAGATTACCCTTCCTGAGGATTACTATGACTAAGAAGATCGCCAAATGGACGAGTGAGTTATTCCTCTTAAATTTATTACCTTGCTTGTGCTTGTAAAGTAGTAGCATTAGTATACTAAGAAAAGATAAAAATAAATATATATTTGGAGAATTCGGGATTATGAGTATATATGTGATTCTATGTTTATATGTAAAATGAGAATTAAGAATATCGCAACTTCAAACTGCTTGTTTAAATAACTTTGTTTACTCACTTGTATGACTGCTTATTAATTGCTAAATTGATTTATCACCCCGAATGAACCTCAATAAGGTTTGGCTTAAGAAAAATGAAACACTCACGCATAGCATCCATTGAGTCACATCTCTTTCGGAAGGTTACTACTCCTACGCGTAGAGTTGGATTGGCCGTGATCGTGCGGTGACATGGGCCATGTTCCTTCCTAGAGGATCCAAATTGCCTGGGGAATGCGACTCTAGATTTGGAGCGAGCCAACCGAATGCTGTGGGTGAGGACCTGGGGACTAGCAGTAGAAGATCGAGGATCTTCAACCCCGATTCCCTAACCTTCGATACGGAGGGGTAAATCCGTTCTATATATGGTTTCCGGATAACTATATATTTGCGTAATCACGTGATTGTTGCATTGTATGCATAGTATATGTGTGAAAATCTAAATGAACTTGTTTGAAAATATGATGCGAATGAAAAGGAATATCTCACTAAGCTAGTTGTAGCTTATACGCCTATAGATTTTGTTGAAACAAGTATACCCGTGGCTTAAATTGAGGATCATGATGTTAAGGAAGTCATGGAGGGATATTAAGCTTCTATGAAAGAAATGGGAGCATAAGATGAAGTAATTTTATAAGGTTCTTTATATGTAATGACTTATATGATTAGTGTTATGTTGATCCTAAGATGTATATTTATTTGAAGTCAATTGAGGGATATACCCTAAGAATTGTAACTTGATATATTTATGTTTTATGATAAGTATTCTTTTTGCCTTGTTACTTATATTATTCAATATAAATTACGCTACTTCGATGTGTTTCCTTGGTTGTGATGTACGCCTTGTACATGATATGGAAGCCTTTGCGTGACTGAGGTAGTCATTCCTAGGCTTTAGTATTGTGTACGGCGAACTACCACGTTTAGGGTACCCCTCGGGGCGTGACAACTGAAACCAGTTGAGCTCGAGTATTGCAAGCAGTTTGACTTGTTTATCGTCCAACCTTTCACTATTAATGGTTATTCTCACAGATAATGGCTTTGTATTGCATTAGTTGAAATAGAAAGAAGTAAGTTAAATGTTAAATGAAACTTATTTTTGTTTTAGAAATAAAAATAAGAGGGGAAAAAAACAGCATAGCATATGCTTTTTCTCTTTTTCGTTTCCTAGTAATTAAAGTATTCACCATAGCATATGTTGATAGAGTAGAACGATTCCTTGCTCGCTTAATTAACATTAATTGATGCAAGACAAAAATTGGTTTATTTGTTGGGGAATTTGCAAATTACCCCATACACCTTTATTAATTTGCGGATTCACTCCCTAAATTTTTTAATGTGAGCTTTTTGACCTCTTAAACTTTTAAAAATTGGCATAATTAAAAACAATTAACATCTTTCGTGAATTTATGAGGTAAATTCTTACGTAGATAAAAATATTCCATCTTGTTTTAATAGAAAATAGGGTCAATACCTAATTCAACTATTAGCATACACTAACATTACCTGAGCTAATGTCGTTAGGTTTGTTAGATGACGTGGACTTCCTATTCAATGTAAAAGTGCCACATGTCCAGCATAAGCATTATCATGATTATTATTTTTATTATTCCAAGAAAAAATTCAAATGGGCTTAACTATAAAGGCCCATTAGGATAATCATTACACATTATATCTACACTTGTCTTTAAGCCTGTATCCACTTTTAACAAGGTTGTCGTGATTGGACATTATAAAGAAGGTTGATTATTAAAACTTTGTCAATGTGGGACTATGAATGCTGGCTGCAGGGTAATCGTTGTCTAAAAATTTTTCCTAATCGAACTTGAATTACAAACAATAAATTAAGATGCAAATCTTTTCCATATGTATGATCGAGGTATAGTGTAAAGACCCGGTCCTCTAAATCCCGAGACTTAGAGTACCGAATCCCCAACCACATATAACGTTTTCACATTATATGTAAGGTTGTCCTAAAACTAACAGTTTATGAAAATTGTTTGATCAAAATCACTAAACTTTGTAAAGAACTTTTAAATAAAACAAGATTGCTAACAAAAGCAATCTATATATACATTTACATCATATAAACATCGTTTAGTGCCAATACATGACACTACAAAAATTACATGTTTTCTCAAAACATGAGAATCCCAAAGGATCTTAAGGTCATTACAAAAAGAATTAGCTTAACTAATAAGCCTTCTATACATAGCTTATCCTTAGCAAAAAGTCTTCTAAAAGTCCTGGGTAATCGGATCCTATTCATCCCACTCGTCCAGAAATCTTTTGAAATCGGACCCATAGCCCAAGTCATCGTAATACTCGTCTCCAATACCTGCAAAGCAGCAAAAGTGAGCCAGAGGCCCAGTACACAATAATTAATGCATAACAAGTCATCCAATTTATGTAATGCATCATAGAACAAGTGGTTATCTTTATTACATTTTGATTCACAAATCAACAAGAGGGTATTCAAACCCCGGTCACACTTCGGGAATTCAGGGATCCTGAGTAACAGCAGCTGCTCAGGGGGTTGATATAAGCAGTCCGAATACTTATATCTCCTATATCTATTTCATGAAGATAATAGCTTCATCTAGGGTTTAAAAGCCGTTGCCCGACTCTACTTAAACTCAGTCCATAACATGAGCCTAGTTTACAAGTTCCCATAAACTTTGAACTAAATCATGGTATTTCCCCCTAAGTTTAAGCAAACGTTACACAGATACTATTCCCCCCTATCGGCTACCTACTTAACCAAAAGAATCGCTATTGCATCATAGCGTACCATTGCATCATGGTAAAGTCATTGCATCATGACTTGGTTAAGCGCCTAGCTAACATGTCATTGCATCATGACAGGTTTGCTGCTCCTCGGACTAGATTAAACAGCGTAATGGACATCCAATTCATTCAATTGTTAAGCCGAATCAATTTAGGTCAAATTAGAAATGTCTGGTCCTAGCAAACATCAAACAAATTATTGCGTACCTGAACCCGTTAGTATATAACTAGGATCTCTCGGTGAAGAACTAACCGAAGAATCCTTAACTGAAATAGAAATATCACAATAATCAACAACTCAATAATTATAGCTTTCATTCTCACAAATATACACATATTATATCCATATATCACAATTAATCAAAGAAATCCAATTAATTGAATATACAGTCACGAATAAGCATTTAAACATCCTATGATGTCTCAAATTGCTTATTAAATACTTAATTGCTCAAATAACAAACTTTGGAACTTTTAAGAAAAAGCTCTTAAAATTTAAAAACACAGGGGATACGCCGGTACTCAACGCCGGCGGCGTTGAGCCGGTGTTCAATGTTCTGAAAATGCACACTGCCAACGTTGGCAGCGTTCAATGGTACGCCGTCAGCCTTTGCACCCTACGCCGGCGGCCTTGAGCCGGCGTAGAATCCAAAACCAAAGTTTTCAAAAACATCCAGAGAGGTGTAAGCCGGCCGCTTACATAAGTACGCGGGCAGCCTTCACATGTACGCTGGCGGCCTTGATTCCCAGAGCCAGCGTAAGATGGAAGAAAGAACGCCGGCTGACTTCCCTAGCAAGAGCCAGCAGCGTTCAGTCCGCTTTAAGAAATTTGGTTCTGTGAACTATCAACACCGCCTCTACGCCGACGACGTAGAAACCCAAATTGCCGGCGTATATTCTGAAGAACAGACGCTGGCAAATCTTCAGCATAAAAGCCGGCGGCGTAACAAACGGCGTTAGGAAAATCGATTCTGTGGGCTTTCTACACCTCCTCTACGCCGGCGGCGTAGAATCCCCAGATGCCAGCGTACGTTCTAAAAACAAGCTTAAACGAGAAACTCAAATCCCCTGTTTTTCAACTTTGCAAAAATTATATCTTAATACACTTTAAACCTTCCTCCACTACATTTCCAACATCATATACTCACTCATATCTATACTACTCAATTCTAGCAATTCAAAGCATGAATTCAACATCATTAAACACTTCATAAACCTACTTCCATCAATTCTAAATTCTCCTACACAAATCCTCTTAACAACTTCCCAACATTTCATATTACCTTAACCATACATACACAACTTCACACACTCACAAGCTCATCCCAAACATGAACAAACCATTTAGATCATCTTAAACTCAATTCATCCAATAATCCATACAACTTCTTCAAGAAAGGAATAAAAACAACACAACAACCTTAACTAAATTAATTCAAGTATATATATATTCCTTGTCTTGAGAAAAACTTTGATTCTTAAAACTTGATATAAACCTTGTCTTGAGCTTGGAATGGAATTGAAAGAAGAAGAAGAAAGGAAAGAAAGAAGAAGCAAAAATTCGTATAAAATATTAGGGCTGCAAAAAGGAAGCTCAAATAAGCTTAATTATGCATAAAACATATTCCAAATTTACCCCTTAATGCATACTTTAACTTAGGTTGCATTTGGCTTTAATTTGGGTCTCATTTGAGCTTATATTTGAGCATATATGCTACTTAATTACAAGAAACTCTATCAATTAACCTTTAACAAAATTGAAGTTGATTTATAAATCTATCTTAACTTAACCTTTTTAATGTATAAAAGACAACATTAATAATTTTCATCACACACACATTAATGCATATAAAACAAAGATATTAATGTCAACACATATACACAAAATCATATATCTTAGACTACTAACAACATAACCATGCTCATTCAATTCAACAATTTAAAATAATTAAATAAACACATGAAATTTGAATAGAATTGAAATCTAGGTCATTTCATATAGCATCCAATTTATGGCTTCTTTTACAAAAAGGAAAAGCCTAGGTCGATGAACATAAGTATGAGAAGGGAGAGCAGTGAATATTTAACATAATCGACATAAAATAAAATGAAATATATAAAGAAAAGACTTTTTTAGATATGTTCGCAACATAAATTCACCAAACAAGACAAACAACATCATTTTTTTAAACATATTTACTAAAACAAAAACAACTGATAATAACAACACCATCCCTTTCACTTTTAGTTTAATTTCTCAAACAAAGAATGAACATAAGATGTAAATTGTATAAAACAAATATACAATTTCAACTTGAATAATTAGTAGTTAAATAAGTTTTAAGTCAATTTACTTCCATTAATCCAATCCATATTCTGTTTTCACTTTTAGTTCATACATATGCTAAAAAAATAATGATGATAGAGACATACTCAAAGGTGTGAATTCAGTCTCTCTCTCTCTCTCTCTCCTACCTAATAATTAAACACATAATGATGATGGAAAATTGAAACATGAATACTTTATTGCAATATAATATAATTCGTGTATATGTGTTTTAAAACATATACTAAGAGTTGCACATCATAAAGATGAATATCTGTCTGTGTTTTAAAAAATTCAAAAGCACAGTTCACTGCTTCCTATACAGAGAGACAAATATGCACCAAGATGCATCATCATTATCTTTGATATTTTGGCTTCTCTTGTCCTAGAAAATTAAAATAAAAATAGAGAGAAATAAAATTGTAACTCTTCACCCTCTTTTTGAAGTTGAAATATCAACAATGTATAGTAAGCAATAGGTTTCACGAGTGCACACAGCTTGTTTCTTCTTCTTTTCTTTTTTTTAATTAATAAAGTATCCATGACTCAAAGCATTAATCCATCTGGTTTATAAGATGGTAGATACAATTTGATATTTGGTTATTAGATATGCTTTCGGACAGCATCAACAGAGAGAGTTGAAGAGAAAGAAACCAAACGCTAGAGAGAGAGAGTTGAAGAGAGACAAAACCAAAAGCTAGAGAAAGAGAGTTGAAGAAAGAGAAACCGAGAACTATAGAGAGAGTTTCAGTGTGTGTCTTAAGTGATAGAGAAGAGAGACAGAAAGTTTAAGAGATCTAAACAGAAAGACATTGGCAAAATGTTGGCTTTGATGTTGTATTGTTATTGACCATCTGTTGTCCTACACAGGCAAAGCGTTGAAAATGGACCTTCTATATAATATCCTAATAAAGCTGCTATGGTCAAATCAAATTGAATTGGTGAAAGACTTGACGGTGAGTTCTGGTTTATTGAGTAAGTGGGATCTTTCATCGACCCT
The DNA here is from genome assembly GCA_024138025.1 of Combretum micranthum. Lineage (NCBI taxonomy): Eukaryota > Viridiplantae > Streptophyta > Magnoliopsida > Myrtales > Combretaceae > Combretum > Combretum micranthum. Next base: position 171,388 of record JAMXBD010002197.1, on the reverse strand, counting down.
ATGAATTTTGTTTTTTTAAATTAAATAATAAGCAATAATAATAATCATAATAGAGTTAATTAAAAATCAATAAAATGAAATTATAATTATAGAAAAACATATAAAATAAAATCATAGTTGGCACTTTCCTATTGGCTAGGTGGTCCATGTCATCAAACGGAATTTAATAGAGTTAGCCGGGTAGTAAATGTGCGTGGAAAGTTGAATTAGAAAATATATCAATTTTTAAAAGTTTAAGAGGTTAAAAAACTTATTTTGTGAATCCATATATGAGTAAAAATTTATAAAATAATTTATAATTTCCTCTTATTTACCTATTTTTAGTCAATGATATCCATTGGTTCAATCACTTTTTAAAAAGCTAACCGAACATGAACTCATTTACGGCATGTTTGGTATACAGAAATGGGCCGGAATGGCTTGATATGCAGAAATGGATTAAAATGGAATCGCGATTCCGAATTTCATTCCTTTCTCTCATGTTTGGTAGCTTTGTTAGAAGCTGCAATCGCAATTCCTTGCGACTTCAGCTTTAAGGGAGAATTCACTTCTGCCTTTGAGAAGGTAAAATTAGATTCATTTCCTTCATAAATTAATAATCCTTAATTTAATTACTTTTTTATCTATATAAAATTATAATATTATTTGTTGTTAAGGATATTTTTTACAAATTCTATTATATAGTTATTCCTTTTCATTCTATTCCCTGTTTATATCTAAACATATAAATAAAAATCTCATTTCTTATTCATTCAATTCCATTCAATTTCGAACAATTCAAATCCATTTTATTCTAAACATACCAGCATAGCATATCAAACCCAATGGGTCTGTTTGGATGGTCTGTTTTTTATCTGTATCTGTATCTTTTTTAAAATGATATATGTAAATATGTTCGATTTGCATATATATCTTTTATCTATATTTGATCTATTTATTTGATGAGAACTACAAATGTTTTTTATTTATATCTATTTCTTGATAAATAATTTATTAAAAAAATTTTAAAAAATTATCTGTATTTATAAAAAAGCCAAACAAATAAACCCATATAGCATCAAATATTATCCGGCTCAATTTTCACACGAGAGTAAACCGAACAGCAAAAAGCACGAGCCTAATCGGTTAACCTCTAAAACATACCGAGGTAAACCCCAAACCCTTAATCGATTGAATTGAACATCCAAACAAGAAAATGGACAATCGTTGCAAGTTTTGGCTCCCCAAAAAGAACAGATTTTGCGCCAATATTCCTCTTCACAATTCACTGTAATCACCAACTCTTTTTCATATATCTATCTGCACATATATATGTTGTATTCGTACAATATGTGTCACTGATTCTGAACTTTGCTGTTCCACCAGGTTTTGTGGTAATCATACTCCAAGGTCAGATGCCCAATGGATACCATGCCCATTAGACTCTTCTCAGTAAATTTCTAATCTTTTACTCTTACGTCAATCCGTTAAATCTTTCACTTTTATTACTTTTTACTTGTCTTGATTGACTTTAAAATGTGTATCTAATATGTATATGTATAGTTCAGTGCTACAAGAGAACTTAGAGGGACATATGAAGAGATGCCCATTTCTCAAACAATCTGAAAATTTGTCCCTTCAGCCTTATTATGTTAAGGGTATTAATGCTGGTACTGAAGATGGAAATGGGTTGGAATCTGTTGAGGATGTGACATCGGAGATGAAAAGAAATGCTGTGTATAAGTTGACTTTGTCTCAGTTTCAGGACTTGATTAGTAAGATTAGTTATGTGCATGGTTTGATGTGTAAAAGTATTGAAGAATCGTATGAGATGCCCGAAGCATGTAATAAATGGATCAAGGGAGAAGTTGATGGGTAATTCTCTTTTCTTAACTTTTATTGGATGTTTGTCATTTGGGCTTGTTAGGATTAGTGTTTATGGTTTGAGTTGTATGCAGAAAGTTGCCCTTTCAAGAGAAGCATGTTGTGCAACAAGCTTCGATTTTGGGGAACTTGGAAAGATTCAGGGTGTTGGAGAGTTCTGTTGGGAGTGGAAAATGTGGTAGCAGCGATGAGGATGCTAAGGGTGAAGTTCCTGCCGTTGTGGAGTTTGGGGCTGGTAGAGGCTATTTGACACAAATCCTTGCTGATTGTTATGGGATCAAAAAAGTTTTCTTGGTTGAGAGGAAGTCGTATAAGCTTAAGGTCTGTTGACTGCATTATGTTTTAGTATACTTTAGATTTCCTGGATGAATTGCTTGCTGAGTGTATAAACTGCATCTGTTTATTATTCTTACTGTTTAAATAATGCTTCTAGGCTGATCGATCCTTGCGGCAGAAAGAAAGCTTGGTATTGGAGCGCTTGAGGATTGATAGTAAGGTCCCTCTAAGTTCTATGATTGCTACAGGGTGATACATTGAAACACTACATATCGAGCTTGTTTAGAATGTGTAAGATGGTTGTGGTCTCTGTCTTGTCAACCTAGACCTCTTTCACACCGGAAAAGGGCAAATTTGCTGCATGGGAGTGACTAGTGCTACTTGTTACATACAGTCTTGCTGTGGCCAGTCTGGTTGCACAGGTTTATAATATTAGATGTGACAAGGTTGGTTTTGGTTTCACAATATTACAGGCCACCGTAATGGTAGGCTCCAGTTTAGTAATGGAAGAAGCTCCCTTTAAGATGGCATTATGTTCTAAGTTTATATCTAATGTGCTTTTACTGAAGAAAAATGTTTAGCAGCCATGCTAGGATGAGAAATGAGAGTAACAGTTTTGTTTTTCTATTTCTGTCAATTTAGTACGATAAATACTAGAGACAGTAGGTAACAATTGGATAAATTTAATGAATATTGAAGGGGATTGACATGAGAGGAAAGAGGGCAAGTTTTAGATACTTTGTTTCACCACACTAGACTTAGTCAATTGTTTAGTGTGACATGTTAGGGAACTTCAATACCTTTTTTCTTAGTGAAATCATTCCATCCACTTTGAGGATATCCTTCAACCATCGAGAAATTTTTCTTAAACATTTCACAATGAACAGTCTAGGTGCTTTTGGAGTTATAGAGTTCTAATAGGTTCTACAAAGTGCAGCATTTTAACAATAAGAAGTGTTAATGCAGTTTGGTATTGAACTCTATGCTTTCGTCAGTTGAACGGGAACTCTGATGCATGTTTGATGTTGTATGATTTTAAATAGTGCATAACATTATCTTTTTTAGTGAAAATAAAAGGGAGCTGCTCTGTGATTCGTAGTGCTTTAAGTGGCTTATTGTTTTCATTCTTGTTCTTAAACACCGCTTTCATTGTTCCCAGTAAAACATTTTCTTAAAAAATGTATTGGCAACAATTGAAATTTAAACTGTTAAAGTATTGTGTATTAGCAACAAGTCATGATTAATTACCATGACTGAAAAAATAAAAAATTGACAATCATAGACTCATAATATAGCAAAGCTTCATGTATCAGAAGCCAAAAATATTACTAAGCTTTAGTGCACCCTTCCTGCTGCTAGCATGATTTGCAATTGTTACCTCAGCTTTTCCTTAAGAGATTAGGATTCTATACCAGCTGGTTTCTGGTTTTGTTGTCATGTGCGCACTCTATGCTGAAAGAATGTTATCAATGAGCAAGTAAGATGTCTGCTCAATCAAACTCATAATTATAAACCAGCTGCCTTCTTTATTCTTGTGGTTGGTGCCATGCATATCCCAGCTGCACATATAGCTCCTTTTGGTCATTAAGTTTGCATTTTTGCCTTCCTAAACCTTTTCATTTTCAACCCACATTGTTCTTTACCTAGTTCTAATATTGCAGTTGAGGATCTAAACTTAAATGCTGTTCCTTCTTTGCGGGCATTACCTTTTCTGGCTATTGGTAAACATCTCTGTGGTCCTGCAACAGGTAAATAAATAATGTTTGTTTAATCTGTCAAATTTTTTGGTTAAGTGACTACCTCTAGCTGCATGCCATTTCATGGAAGGTTTTCTCATTTTTTTCCCCTTTTCCCCTTTGATTATCTTGATGATGTACTTTGTGCAGATTTGACTCTTAGATGTTGCTTGGGGGTTCAGTTGATTTCTGGGAGTCATGAGGATTGTACCGTTCACGGACTAGCCGTGGCAACTTGTTGCCATCACCTTTGTCAGTGGAAGCACTATATAAGTAATTAACTATCCACCATTTCAGTCCTTGAAGTGTTCACTGGTTCAATCAGTTCGTGGGTTTTAGTTACAATGTTCTGATCAGTGCTGGTGATATATGGCCCATGCAGATAAGAAATATTTTCTGGATTTGGGGATGGGCAAAGAGGATTTCCATGCTATGACGTGGTTCACCAGCTGGGCAGTAGATGCTGACCATGGTTCAGATCTTTCTGATATTGATAGTTCCAGATTACAGCTTCCATCTATGTAACTATCTAACTCTTTTCTTCAAATCCCTTTTGAATACTTTGCTGCATGCTGCTCAGTCTCTTTGTTAGGATGAGGTTTTTTCCTTTTTCTGTCCATTTTAACTCTTATCTATGTTGCTATTTGTGCATCAGTGAGAATGAAGAGTGCAAAAAGGATGCGAATTTGGTTGAAGATGTTGTGAGGAACATGAGAGCAGGTGAAAGGGCTGTATTGGGCTTCATGTGCAAGCAGATCATTGACATCGGTAGGCAGATGTGGCTCAAGGATCGGGGATTAGATGCGCAATTGGTCAAGTATGTTCCCTCAAGTATTTCACCAGAAAACCATCTCTTAATTGCCCGACAAAAAGATACTCCCAAAGAATAAGTCCTACACGAGTTATTGCTAAATTATATAATGAATTGTAGAAGGGGAAGGCATCTCATCTGCACGGGAGAGATTTACTGCAGTTGGACTGCATAATGCTTAGGGTGGTGATACAAAGGCTGTTGAAATTGATCGATTTTGTGCTGAAATCGATCGATTTTGTGCTGAAATCGATCGATTTTGTGCTGAAATCAATCATCACTTATTTATTTATTATTCTTTGATTAAAAATGAAGAAAAAGAATATTTTTCTTTTCTGTCTTTACATAGCAAATTAGCTGGTATTTATATACAATATACCGCATAATATCTACCTTAAATAAGAAAAAATTACAGAAATTATGGTCTTATAAAAGTTAATAAACACATATTAATGGCTAATAAATACATCCTCATTAAAATAGAAGACTAAAAATTACAGCATTCAAATCAACTAAAAAAGAAAAGAAAAGTTGTCATTTTTCCACACTCCTTCTCAAGCTGGGTTGAAAAATATTTTTCGTCATATGCTTGTAACTTAGATCTTCGAAGCTTTTTCGAGGTAATGCCTTAGTTGGAATATCAACAATCTGTTGGCTGGTTGGTGTATAGATTAGTTGAACAACATTATCTTCGATTTTCTCCTTTATAAAGTAACAATCAATCTTCACATGTTTGGTCTTGTCATGATGTACAGGATTCTTTGCAATATAGAGTGTTGATTGGTTGTCACAAAGAAGTCTCATAGGTTGGTCAAATTCAACACCAAGTTCTTGAAGTAGTCTTCTAATCCAAATGCCTTCACATAGTCCATTAGCTAAAGCACGAAACTCAGCTTCTGCACTACTTCTAGAGACAACAAATAGTTTCTTGCTACGCCAAGTAGATAAATTCTCCCATACAAATATGCAATAGCCTAAGGTTGATCTTAGATCTGTTACTAAACCAACCCAATCTGCATCGTTGTATACTCTTAGATCACGACTAGTACTCTTCTTGAAATAAAGTACCTTCCTAGGTGTTAGTTTCAAATACCTTAGTATCCTAAAAACTGCCTCCATGTGCTCCTCTCGTGGATCATTCATGAACTGACTCACAACACTTATTGAAAAAACCAATGTCAGGTTTAGTGTGTGAAAGATAGATTAATTTTCCCACCAATGTCTGGTATTGACTCTTATCAACTGGCGTGCCTTTCTCAACTCTACCCAACTTGTGTGTTACTTCAATTGGTGTATCTGCTGGTTTGCACCGAAGCATTCCACATTTGTTAGTAAATCTAGAATTTATTTTCTCTGAGTTATAGAAATACCTTCACTTGTTCTTGCTACCTCCATTCCAAGAAAATACCTCATGTTCCCTAGGTTGTTAACTTCGAATTCTCTAGCCATAATCATCTTCAAACTAGTCACTTCTTCTAAGAAATCTCCTGTAATAATGATGTCATCTACGTATACGATGAGGATACAACACTTCCTGTTTGAGATCTCTTGACAAACAATGTGTGATCGGATTAGCACTGATAATAGCCGTGTAACCTTACTACTCGTGTAAATCTCTCAAACCAAGCTCTTGGAGACTGTTTAAGACCATATAAAAATCTTTTAAGTCTGCAAACTCGGTTTTGTGTGTCAGGAGTTTCAAACCCTAGAGGAATCTTCATATACACTTCTTCTGCTAGCTTCCCGTTTAAGAATACATTCTTCACATCTAGTTGTAATAAAGGCCAGTCTAAATTTGCTGTAAGGGACAAAAGTACACGAATCGTATTAAGCTTTGCTACTGGAGCAGAGGTCTCTTGGTAGTCAATACCATAAGATTGAGTAAAACCTTTTGCCACCAATTGAGCCTTGTATCTATTAATACTTCCATCTTCCTTGTATTTAACTATAAAAATCCACTTGCATCCTACTAGATTCATCCTTGGAGGTAGGTCAATAATTTCCCAAGTCTGATTCTTTTGTAAAGCTCGAATCTCATCAATGACTGCTGCTTTCCGGAAAACATCTTTCAACGCCTCTTGGATATTGACTGGTACTTGCACAGTCTTGAGATTTGCTACAAAGGCTTGAAACTTTGGTGAAAGATTTGAGTGAGATATATAATTGTACAAGGGGTGTTGGGTACAAGATCTCACTCCCTTTCGATGAGCGATAGGAACATCCAAATCATCTACTACAGAAATTCACCAATATGATTTTCAGACATAGAATTACCTCCATTCTCATCATCCAGTGATTCGCTTTCATTCAATGAGTTCAGATTGGACTCTTGGACAGTCTCAGGTAGCACTTGAGGTTCTCCTTTTGGATTAATGGTTCTTCCCCTGGAGTAAACACGAAGCTCCTTGTTTGTTGGTAAGTCAAACATAGGAAAAAACTCAGGAGACTCAAAAGAGTTTTCAAACTCAGTAGAGAAATCGACAGGAATAATAGAAGTGGTATAATCTGAAGGTGAACTTTCTGTGATGGGAATATTATCTATGTCCATATCCCAGGATTGACATTCTTTGTTGTACTCTTTCTTCCCCTGAATGGCAGTGTTGGGATAAAAGGGTTGATTCTCAAAGAAAGTGACATTCGTAGAATGATAATATCTTCTTGTTGTTGGTGAATAACACTTATAACCCTTATGACTTGGGGAGTAACCAAGGAAAATACACTTTATGGCCTGAGGATCAAGTTTTCCACGACTATGAGAATGGACAGGAACAAAGGCGGAACACCCAAAGACTTTGAGAGGAATAGATGACATGAGACGTGAAGAGGGATAATGTTTGAGAAGGACCTGGATTGGGGTTCAAAAATTGAGAACTCAATATGGCACCTGGTTTGTGAGAAATGCAGAAGTGAGAATAGCATCTCCCCAGTGTTGTTTTGGGACATTAGAAGTAAACATCAGCGAACGAGCAACTTCCAGAAGATGTCTATTTTTGCGTTCTGTGATGCCATTCTGTTGAGGAGTACCAACACATGAACTTTGTTGAATAATCCCTTGTTCTAACATATAATCCCCAATGTTGTTTTAAGGAATTCTTTTCCATTATCTGTTCTAAGGATTTGAATTTTTGTTTGAAACTGGTTTTGAATCATTGAGTTGAAATTTTTGAAGACCTTTTCGACCTTAGACTTTTGTTTAAGGAGAAAAACCCAATTTAATCGAGTGTGGTCATCAATAAAGGTCACAAACCAATGAAACCCTAGAACATGTTGTACACGAGAGGGCCCCACACATCACTATGAAACATTGTAAATGGATGAGATGGTTTGTAATTTTGTTTTGGGAACACAATTCGAGTATGTTTTGACAACTGACAAACTTCACATTAAAATAACTTTGAACTTTTATTTTTTAATAAAGTAGGAAATAACATCTCTAGATATACAAAGTTTGGATGCCTAAACGATAATGGCAGAGCATAACATCGTTATTTATACTAGAGATATTAAGAGAAGCATTGCAAGAATGTAGACTTCCAACATTTAGAGCTTGTCCACTTGGAGACTTATTGTTGGTGAGACGGTATAACCCTGAACACTCCTTAGCACTGCCAATCGTCCTCCTCGAATCCATATCTTGAAAGTCACATGAGTTTTTAGAAAATTTAGTAACACAGTTGTAGTTCTGAGTAAGTTTACTGATAAACAACAAATTATAGTTCAACTATGGAACATATAACATAGAGTAAAGAGTTAAATCCTTAGTTATCTCTACCGTTCCAATTCCAGCCACTTGTGAACGTGTGCCATTAGCAATTTGAACATACCATTTTTCCTTACACAGATTCATATGAACAAACAACTGTTTATCTCTAGTTATATGATTCGAGGCTCCTGAGTCGACTATCTAAACACCACACTTTTCTATTTTAATATTAAAAACATGGCAGATATTACCTTTCTGAGCCACGTCATTAGAAGATATGTTAGGCAATGAGGTACTGTTTTGTTGAACGAACAATTGTTGGAGTAGTTCCAACTATTCCTTGCTAAAGAGAATAGAACTAGGGTTTTCAGATTTTTCTTCCATGGCAACAGAATGTCCCTTGCTTTCTTTTGGATCCTTGAACTTCAAATCATTTGGCTTGCCATGAAGATCCTAGCACTTATCTCGTGTATGACCAAGTTTGTGATAATAATCACGCTTTGGTCTCTCCTTCCTTGGCTTCCCACTTGTGATAGGCTGTTGGCCACTCTTTACAGCAAGAGCAATTCCTTTGGTATTGCTGGGTGAGTTTTGAACTCCCAACATGACCTTCTTTCGACTTTCTTCTCTTCTCACTTATGCAAAAGCTTCACGCAAATTGGGAATAGGTTGCTTTGAGAGAATTCTTCCACGCACTTCATCCAAATTTTTGTTCAGACCGATTAAGGATTTATACAAGCACTTCTCTTCCGCAATCTTCTTATAGTAAACAGCATCATCCTCACACTTCCAATGATGTTCTTCAAACATGTCAAGCTACTGCCGAAAACGATTAAGAATACTAAAATATTGAGTGACACTGAGTTCTCCTTGTCTTTGATCATGGAGAACATACTCAATATTAAATAATTCCTATGTGTTTTCAACATGGGAATATGCCTCTTTTGTTGCCTCTCAAATCTTGCCGCATTTTCATATAGGAGAAAATTTTCTCTATCTCGTTAGTCATAGAATTGAGAAGCCATGACATTACCATGTTGTTCTCCGTTTTCCATGTTTGGAAAGCTTTGTCTTCTTCATTAGGCTGGATTGCTTCTTCGTGAGATACTCATCTTTTCCTTTGCCCTAAATAAAAATAGACTGTCTGGGACCACTGAGATAATTCTAGCCATTCAATTTATGGCCGGTGATGTTGAAGGGCTGGTTATCGATGACTCCTTGTTGACTGAGCAAACTTGGGATGACCTCCATCGATGAAGCTCCTTTGATTGAAATGGAATTTTTTTTTGGTTTCTATTTCAGAAAAAAAGCTCTAATACCATGAAGAAAAAGAATATTTTTCTTTTCTATATCTTTACACATCAAATTAGTTGGTATTTATATACAATATACAACATAATACTATCTTAAATAAGAAAGATTACATAAATTATGTCCTATAAAAGCTAATAAACACACATTAATGGCTAATAATTACACCCTAATTAAAATAGAAGACTAAAAATTACAGCAATCAAATCAGCTAAAAAATGAAAGAAAAACTATCATTTTTTCACAAAAATAATATTAATGATAATATAGCTAGGTATTTTTAGATGGGATTTACTGAGTTTCATAGGAAATTCTTGCATAGTTAAAGAAACTTTTGGTATATTATTTTGCCTTATCATGGCAGTGCATTGTGTGGGATGGTTATATATGTGAAATTTATTTATGATGGTTGAAGCTTTACTCTTACACTCTGTTTTAGTAGGAACGGAAAGGAAAGTTGTAGAAACATAAAAAAAGGCAAATCTTTTACCCTTAGTTTGGAATAAAGGATTGGAAATGGAAGGAAACATTTCTTTTATTTGATTATTTGATTGACATGGTGAAAATGAAGGAGAGAGAAGTATTAAAACGTTCACATTTATGAGGAATCCTATAGGGTCCTCATTTTCTATGGACTTTAAGGAGCTTTTCTTTTGAAAAATCTTATTATTTTATTAATAAGGTTCTTTATATGAGTTTTTTTTTTCTATTTATTTATTTTTGTTGCATTTTTGTAGGTTAGACATAGGCATAGCTTTAGAATCAAAATAAACTGGAATTGCTAGTTTCGGGTTTGATTGAGGAATGGTGGTCTAAGTAAAAATAAAAATAAATAAATGAAATTTTAGCTTTTATTTTAAAATCAAAGAATTATTGGATCTAAAAGTATTAAATTATTTAATTAAAATTTATGAAATTTTTTTTAAAATGCGCATTTATTTATAAAAGCACTTTTAATATCAATTATAGTTAAAAAGAAAATTATAATATAAAAAATAATCTCACATTATTAAAATAATAAATTTTGCTTTACGAGAAATTTATATAAACTAAATTATATATGATTTTGAGTTATATTTATTTGTATTGTTGGTAATAATACATTATATTTGTGAATAAGTAATAAATTTACAATTCATGTCACATCCCGTACAGTCCCGCCGTAATTATCAAAGGTCTATGATCAACCCATGGTCCATAAACATCTGATAATTACTAGGCTCTCTAAATGATACCACACTTAAAAGATATTTACAGAAATGAAAGTTAAGTCTTTGGTACTTACGGGTATTATTCCAGGCATTTTCTTTAATTGCTTATGGCTTCCCTGCAAAAGAAGCTGTAGGGTGGTGAGCATAATTCCACGTGCTCAGTAAGTGGATATAAAAAGGGTAATTATAAACATTATAAGACAAATCACAATCATTGTTATTAGAGTGAATTATGCAGTCAATCGGGATGCCATCCGCGTAATGTTGACCGGTTCATTACGAGATTAGAGAAATTAACCCCACTCTAATCTGGGTTTCGAGGAGTTAACACAAATTCATTTTCCATAAAACCGGGAATGTGCAATGGGTCTCCTGTCCTCCCAAAAACCGTTCAGGACTATCCCTCGGATAGCTTGTAACCTTTACTGCGACCTCCTCTCTTGTCACTTAGTTCAATAAAGGTTAAAAGAAGAAATCCATTCTCACCTGGACGGTCGGTTTTATGGATGCAAGGATGCGAAATGTGTTATGCTATGCATGATCGGTTATTATTTTCACTATATTCTTAATAATACATTCTTCGGTGATCAACAAGTATCCCACACCAAAACAATAGGATAAGTAAACATCCAATATCAAACAAAATCAATCAACCACACACGTTTTATAGCTAATTTACAAGCACAAACAATTATAATGTAAATAATATCCCTTTTCACAATTACCATATAAATGAACCACTTACCAAAATGGGCTTTGTTTGTGGAATAGATCGATGTGGATTTCACCTATAAGAATGATTTTGATAAAATAATGAATTAGTGTTATGATACTAAATTTTGTTTTAGTTGTAGTATGATGATAAGGTTGGCTTAAGGAATGAGATAACTTTATTAAAGGATGGTAAGTTAGTAAAAGAAGTTAATGAGCTTACTTGGTTTAGAAAAGTATTTCTAATTTATATGGTATATGATTTATAGTTTATAATCTCAAGGTTATTGGTTGCTAGGCTTTAAATTTTTACTATTACATATATTTAGTAATTCCTTTATTGAGGTATGTATGTCATTATAGGAACTAGTATATATAAAGTAAAGTGTAAAGGTGGTTAGGAATGATTTAGTAAAATTCTCATAATTTCTTTACTTACTAACTATAATTTAATATTCCCTAGCTATAGTTGATATTTACTAGCTATAATTAATAAATTAGTGCATATATTCAAATAATTGTGACAAAATTTGTAAGTATCAGAAATGTTAGTATAAATATCTTGGATAATAATATAATATTTTTTTATTTTTAGGAATCGTTTTAGGTATTTATTTTAAAAGTTCGGATTGCACTATTTCTTGTATAATCGTAATGAAAATCATGTAATTTTTAAAAATATCAAAACTTCACGAAAAATTCTGAAAATTTTATATGTTGTAACTAATATTATATTGTACTTACTGTAAAAGTTTGGAGCCGAACGAACAAGTTTTGATGTAGTAACTATTTCTCGACGGAGATCGGCTGGGGTTCGCCGGCGCCACCACTTAGCGGCGGAATCGCTCCTCCTAGAGTTGTCGGACGGCTTGGGGAAATTTTAGGATTCTAACTGTGAAGTTTGGTGTTTTCTAATTTCGGGTGTGAGTTTGGTGAATTTTGGAACTTCTGGGCGTATTTATAGCGGATTTTGGGATTTTCTAAAATCGGTAAAAATTACCAGATGTCAAAAATTTTTCATGCAAAAATTACCACGTAATCCCTATATTTTACACGTCCATTCTGTAAGCTACAGTAATTTTTGACATTTGTTTGATATTTTCTCCGAATTTTGACACCTAATTTAAGTACATGCATAATTATTTTGTTTTTATTTAAATGTAAAAAAAATTTGTCATCTGTTCCCACGAATTTTCCTAATTTTTCTGATTTTTTCAGAGTCTTGATTGATGTTTATGTCTCCATTTGGTAATTTGTTTGGTTAATTTGTTACTTTTTGGGTAAATTGTTGCTTTTTAGGAATTTTCCTTCAATTTTTCCAAAGTTTAGAGTTCTTATGGTTTCAGAATGATTATGACATTCTTAGGAGCTGAGCAATTCTTGTTTCCCATTTTTTGGAGTTTTATAGGGGTTTTTAGAGATATTTAGGTTAATTTGAGGGTATTTTAGTCTTTTTACTACTTTAATTTTGGTTTTATTAGACAAATTCAGCCAACTTTTACACTATTCATTGATTTGACTATATCTAATTTTACCTTAACTTACTTTTCATTCTTACTTTTACTTAATTACAATTTACTATTTCATGAATTACTATTCATTTCACTATTTACTATTAACCTTAATTATTCACTATCTACCTTTGTTATTATTTATATAGTCAAGGAATTTATTTTTCATTTGGATTCTAAATTCTTATATTTCTATATAATTTCTTTTGATTTCTTTTAGAAGGATCATATTCTTATATTATTATATATATATTCTATTTTATTTTAGTTCATATGAACATCCTTATATTACTTTTAGGTTAAATTTCATAGGCTAAATAAAAAATCGGGGCATTATAATTCATATGAAATAGTTTAAATATTATTAATTATATATATTTAATATTATTTTTAAATTTTCTATAATTTTCCTTTTTTTTTTCAATGAAACGATAGAAAGGAACTACAAAACTGGTGGTTCTTTAGCCTATTCTAGAACCATTGGAGATGGTCTCAGTTCAGTTTTCGATTTAGAATCAAATCATGCCTATGTCTATTTTGGGTTTTATTTACTTTTACATGAAAGAATAAAATATTATAGACAAACTCACTTTTTTAAATTTTATAGGAGAAGATAAAAAAATTAAAGAATGTTTTGACATTCCTAAAGATCTCAAAAAATGAGATCCTTAATCTAGAAACTTATATTAAGAACCTCAAATATGTTTACTAAATTATCTTTTCTACTATTCCTAGTTACATAACAATATTGAAGCATTTTTTCCTAAATTCTACCATATCCACCATCTTCTACTCTTTGCATTCCATTTTCTTTTTAATTAATATATGCTTTGTTTTTATTTGCACCATCTTCATTTGATTTCTACAGCATTCCGGCTTTCGACCCACCTAAAGACAGTATAAATCAGACAGAAATTTAGAGTCTTTCATGGTTAAAAGAATTATTAATCCAACTGCACCCATTACATGTCCAAGGAGGGTACTAGATTTAGAATGTAGCTGAAGTACATAAATATCTGGAAGTATTAATTTTTGACCGACTGATTCAGTATCAGAGTATTTATTTCTATTATGAATACATTGCTATCAAGTTACTTTACTATTTAGATGATGTTGTACCGGTATCCGTATTAGGAAATACGGAGGAAAAAAAAAAAAACATTGCATTTAATTAATGTAAATAATAAAGAGAGGATAAAGAAAGAAAGAAAATTATAAACAATCTCTTAAATTTGATTTAGATATGAATATATTTTTGAACTTTCAAATGTTGTAAATAGTTCTAAATTTTAATAAAATATTGATAGGAAATGGTGATGTAAGATGGTATGCGAGTTAATTATAACCAAATTATATTTCTTAAATACCATAAGTTTATATTAAAGGATCTTTTTGGTAAAATAAATTATTAAAAAATAATAAAAAACTAAAAGTAAACCTAATAACTTTAATATTAGGGTTATTATAAATATGAGCAACATCAGCTATATTATCAAATTATTTTTGTTTATGATATTTATTGAAAATAAATGCTTACATAAGGTTGAAGTAAAAGAAATTACCAAAATATAGCATCAATATCACATTTTAAAAAATGGGACATGCCATTAAATATCTTGTCATGGGCAAAATTATTGATAGGGCAATACATCATTATTGAAAGATAGTAATTTAGCAATAGTAATCGAACTTCATATGGTATGTGTGATGTACGATATACATGTAAAAACATGTAATCCATGTAATAGATACGATTTTATAATAGGGTTTTAGTAGACATGGTAAATGGGTCGTGCTGTGTGTTCTGCATGCACGGCACGCCAAATTTTGCGTGCTTTTGCGTGCTTAACTCATTCTTGCTTGGTGTCTTGAGAGTCGTGCTTTGTGTGTTTTTTTTCTCATATGGTACCATGTTGACCCATTTATTTGTGTGTCGTGTTGCGTGCTGGTTTGCATGCCTCCAATCGGATCCAATTTCATATGGTTTTATTCGTTTTTGTTATTATTTTCGACTCGTAGTTTTTTTCCGATGGTATTTGAAATTTTAATTAAACTAATTATTCAAATTAGTTACAAATAAATTATTGATTTTAACATTTAAAATAAATAAAATTTAGACAATTACTAAAGTAATATTTTTAATTCTATTAATAATAATATGCATTACATTGTTATTTACATTGATAGTAAATGAAAGTAATTAATTTACATTTAAAAAAACAGGTGCGAATGTGATGATTGGCCGCCTTGTTGACCGCCTTAATCATCAACATTGCTCGGGAGCTAATAGTGATACCATGGTTATGGCCCTTATGGGGGTGGTGGTGGAGGATGCAGCGGCTAATAACTTACCCATTCGAGAAATTGTGCATGTAGGTATTTGTAGAGTTGAGCAAGTCCCCATGTTCTTTTTGGACCTTGGTTATTTGTATTAAAGTATTCATTAGGTCTTTCGTGTTATATGTAAGGATGCAGATTGTTGTTGTGTTTGAGCTTGACCCTGTCACTGTCCGTGTCTGCATCCATCTCCCATTACTTTATCGTGCCATGGGAGGGGGAGGGACCGATAATCCAAGTTAAGACCAAAGCTCTGTTTATTTGATTCATTTCTGTCTCCCAGTTGTGCTGCACCACCTTAATCTCTAATATATTAGTTTGCTTTAGGATCATACTTGAAACTCAACTTTCTTACTATGTCGCTCTTTGTGAATTTGGACCTTGATGCTGCTTTCGTGTAATTTGAAAGGTTAAATCTCAACGATTTTCAGAACGAATGTGATAAGGCGACCATATGCAAGATGGGTGTCCTTTCTCCCGAACCTGACGCATGCATTGTATCACCAAATAGTTGACATCTAAGGCTTGAGGATCCATCACTGCATCCATCAGGTGGACGTCTTCAATAGAGACGTTATTAAAAAATTTCCCGTGGACATATATTGTAGCCAATCATATGATGGATTACTCTACAAATTGGTAGGAGATCTTTTTGCTTGATGTGCTTCAGGTGGTCAGATTGACTCTCACCAGCACATATAGGAGCAATAGCTCGATTAAATACCTAGTGAAATGCTGAAGTACCCTAAATCTTACCTATGTTAGGAATATAAAGTAGATAGTTTAATTGGATTAAATAAGTAAATAATAGAAAATAAATAGATAATTTGATGTAAATAAGTTAGTAAATAGATTTGAATTGAAATTGCGATTTGAAATATTTTACAAAATTTTTATTGTCCTTAATAACTTTTTCTTAATAAATCAAACTATCCAATTTTTAACTCAATTCTTTATTTAAATTCCCTTTATCCCAAATTCAAATTCTTAAATCTCAAAACAAATATTTTAAATGTTTTGAAAACTCCTAAACTTTAGAATTTAGTTATCTTTCATTTTGTAAAATTTTATTAATTTTTAAAATCAATCACTTGTCTTAAAAATATCAATTTTAGACCCAAACCTCATTTAAATGTCAGTTTCTTGTAAACTAAACTTCTAAAGTATGTTTCTAAAACAAGTTAGTAATATTTATAATATATATATTCTCAAATTATTTTCAAATTAGATTTGATACTTAAAATAATTATATGAAAGATTTAAGCCATATACCTTTATTAATAAATATCTCAAACTTTTTGCCTTCAAATATCTTTTCTTTTTTTAATTTTTTGGCTGCCCTGATCCTTTTCCCTTCCTCTCTCTCTCCACCAATACTTTTTCTTGTTCTCCTCTTTCTCTTCAATTTTCCTTTTCTTTCTCAAATCCAAACCCAAATCTCAATTCAAACAAGATTATAGGATAAATCAAAGGTAGAAATCAAGAATTTAGATGAGAAGAACAAGATTGATGTGGAGGATTTAAACTAGAAGAAGTTGTGGGAAAAGATTAAGATGTTAGATTCCCTAAAAGATAAGTTTTTTTTTCTTTTTCGTTGTTGATTTTGCATGTAAATGTTGTATTAGAGCTAAATAGATATAGATCTTGTGATAGAACTTGTAAGTTAGTAATATATGATTATGTATGTTAAAAACCTATATATATGTAATTTGTGTAGATTAGGTGTTTGATAAAATGTTTTAAGGAAATATGATATAAATATGTATATGTGAGTGTTTATAAGTTAAGATTATACATGTTGGTACCTTTAACAAGTTGTAGTTGTTGATATATGTTGGATTAAGTAGTTAAAAGTTGTGTAAAAAGATAAAGAAATTCGTAACAAGGATTGCCATGTTCATCATGGCCGTAACACAGCCTGTGATCTCCTCGGACAAATTATTTTGAGAAAGCAACAGCCTAATCACGATCGTAACAAGGAACGTGATCTCCTCTTATCACACCTTTCCTCTTGGTCATGAGCATGACTAGGGATGCAACCGGGCGGGTTTGGGACGGGTCATAAAAACCCGAACCCGCCCCGCTTCCCAATAGGTTTCCCAAACCCGTCCCGTGACCCTACAGGGTTTTTTATTCAATTCCCAAACCCGCCCCTATAGGGTTTTGACCCTGACCCGCCCCGCTCGCGACCCGCTTAATTTTCTATACTCAACTATTTAGATTTATTATCTACCTTATATTTCAACAAGTTACAGATAAATATTTGTCACAATATCTTCTAATGATTAATAATTTTTGGTGAATCAAAATCATATTTGTATAAGATTATAAATTTCAAAATTTAGATGAAAATTTGGATACATTATCAACAACTGTAAATGTAAAACCAAGAAAAAAAAAAAGACCTAATAGTTTGAATAATACTTATAGCATTCTATCAAAATTTAACTTAAAAATCCCCACTTTCAGTGCTGACAGCGTGCTCGTCTAATCTCCAAACAGAGAATAGAGTCATCACGCACCACCGAAACACTTCCAGTAAAACGACGCTTCTCTAACCCGATGATCGATGCCGAATATCTCTTTCGTCATCTTCGGTGTGGTTAAAGCAAATACGATCATCACTAAGCACTATTAATCAATTACTTAGTTTAGTGAACCCAAAAAAGATGTTTAACTGATAAACTTGTTACAAAATCAAATAAAATAAAATTTTATAAATTACTTTAAACTCTGGTTCAGTAACCAGGTGAAAATTACGAGAAAAAAAAAAAGCTAGCACACAAATAGATCGAAATACAAATAATTTTGAATTGAACAACCCATCTATATTATACATTTCAGGAAATTGGTGGAATCAGTTATTGGGAATATGTGCGGAAAAAAGATATTAAAATGTGGAACCTACGGAAATGCGATGAATCCATGAGAGGAAAATAGGGAAACTGCACGTCCATAGGTACAAACTTATCAGGGAAAGTTGATTTTGCATCTTTTCGTTTTCCATGTGCTACGGAAAACAAACACAAGGAATCATAGTGGATGCATCGTTTTCAAAAAATCTATCTAAACAGAAGTCAATGAGAAAATTACATAATTGTGAATTTTAAATTTCAAATTTGATTTTTTTAATTATTTATATTATGACGGGTTCGGGTTACCCATCGGGTTTTTTTTTGTGACCCGAACCCGCCCCGAAACCCTATAGGGTCAGTAAGTAATTTTCCAAAACCCGTCCCGTGACCCTATAGGGTCAGACCCTATAGGGTTTTTAACGGTTCGGGCGGGGCGGGTACCTATAATGACCCGCCCCGGTTGCATCCCTAAGCATGACGAGGTCGTATGGACCATCACGACCCCCAAAACGAACGTGATGAGACAAACGATGGAGATCACATGATGAATAACTGGCATGATGAAGCCGGTGATGATGTTCATGGCCCCATCACGGGCACGATCTGTCCCCTGGTATTGTTCATAAGAAGAAAAGAAAAAAAAAAAGAAAAAGAAAGAAATAAATACAAATAAAATGAATATATAATGATAGATATATTATTTTAGTTAATTTGTATAATTAAGAATGAGTTAGGATAGTTTATGGATTAATAATTAATTAGAGTTTATATAGTTCTTGAGTATAAAATGAATCTAGTTAGTCAACTTAAGTTCAACTTGATCTAAATGAACTTAAATGAGTTAAAATGAATTAGATTGCTTAAGTTTAATCACTTTGACTTAGTAATTGAATTAATAGTTAATTCTAATATTTGGCTAATTTAAGGTAACATAGACTAATAAATGACGATTAGCTTTAATTAATGAATTAGGATAATCTTAGTTTAACATAGTGAATATATTGTTTCAAATGGTTGTTTGCTTAAGAAATGTATGTTTTTAGAATGTGAATGATGCGATGATGCTTTGTGATAAATGACTATGATCAAAGTGAAAAGAAATACTTTGACAGACAAAGGAGAACTGCCGTATTTTGGTGGGGATATTCGTAGCCATAACAGGGTTCCAAATTAGTGGATGATCAAATGGGTTTAAAATAAGTTTGATGTAATTGGAGAGTTAATTTAAATGCTTATATGAGTTTAATTATTGAATATATTTATATATATGGATAATTGGATTATCAATTGAGATGGTGACTAAGCCTCTATTTGGATTTCATATAAAAGGTACGTAGTAACTTGTGTGTTGTATGCTAGGATAGGCATCTAAAATGAATTAATAACTTAAAGACAGCCTAAGTATTGAGTGTTTTTTTGTGCGTGTGCCATTGAATCCTGTTCAAGGAGCGGCAACCTTGTCTGAGCGGACATGGTAGTTTAAGTGCTTAGGCTACCCTCTACCATGATAATGGTATGCCATAGTGCCATGGCAATTGGTATGTGGCACGATGGATAGTTGATGGGGTATATGTTATCGGTGTAACGTTTGCTTAAGCTTAGGGTGATATAACATGGTTTAGTTCACATTTATAGGACTGGTTGAACTAGATGATGTTATTGACTAAAACTAAGTAAAGAATGTGTAACGGCTGTGAACCCTAGAGGATTATTATTCTTTATCAGTTTATCATCTAGGGGATATAGGTATTTGGGCTGCCTATATCAACCCTCTGATGTGGCTGCTCAAGAAACCTAAATTCTCATTGGCTTGTCTCGAAGTGTGAATGCTCCAGTTGATTTGTTTGCTTTTAATTAAAGATAATTAACTTGTTTGTTTATGCATTGCACTTTAGCTTGTGGTTTGTGTGTCTGTGTTATAGTACCGAGCTTGACTCATTATTGTGGTTGTTATTCTTTTTCCAGGTTCTATGTAAGATATGTTGATGATGTTGATGATTGGATGATGATGATAAGGTTTTTGCTTTGTTGATTGTGTTGGTGATGATGATGGTTATGTTTGGCTCGGGTTTTGGGTGATGTTAGAGGAGTGAGTGAAGTAGGGCCGATGGATTTATTTGTATTTGTTATTTTGTTTCTGTTTTGACTAAGAATTGGATTTATCTTTTTGAAATCTGTATTTTTGTATAGGGCTTAGTTGAGAAGCCCATATGTTTTGTAATATCTTTAAAAGTTTTTATCTACCATCATATAAAGTAATGGAGATACTTGATGGTAGAGTTTTTGTTTTATGAAATAGTGAGTAGATTATATGTTTTGCTTTTAATAAAAGTTTATTATAAAAGTTTAATCAATTGATTTAGATGTTTAAAGAAACGATTTCTATAATTAAAAGTGGATCGCAATGGTCAACATAAACATATCATTTAGAAAGCTTGAGTGTAATACTTGAGTATTATACTTGGCAGTATGCCTTAATTAAATTTAAGGCGTTACAAATGCATGGTCATATCTCAATTTTTATGCAACTTATCACCCCCATTGTTTAGATAGACCATTCAGATAACTCGGAGTAATAGGGAGAATACAAGTAAATATAAAAGTAGTGATAGAGGCCGACTTTGGTATACGCTATTCACCCAAAGAATCACTTGTCATCTTCTATGACGTTATTTGTAGTGACACTTGAATAAGACATACGAACGAGATTGATATATGTCTCGTTTGGAAGGTTCATGAGTGCAACCGAATTATGTAACATAAGGCATTAGTGAAGTTGCGCCACTGATTTAACTCGTCAATGTCATAATCTTTACCTAAAAGGAAAAAAGCGAGAATAGAACTCAGTTTCTTATCATGCTCTCATAGCCGGGTTGGACAAATGGATATAATTATTATTATCACCACGTGGGTGACGACTAGGTAAAGAAGGTAGAGATGGTGATGGGGACGGGAATAGGGACAGGGACAGTGATAGGGATGCTGATAAACTCATAATTTACACGCTTTTCATCTCTTATTTGATAGTTAATTGTGTTTATGCTTGTGGAAATGTGAAAAATTGGTACTTTGATGTGGCAATTTGGCTAATTCAGGTTATAGAGGACTTGGACGATCAATAATTGAAGAAAACAAACTTTGAGCTTGAAATAGACTTTAAAACAAAACAAAAGGAGCATTAATCATCAAACGCTGGCAAATTCAGGAGCTACACCGCCAGTGTTGCAATGCCAAATCAAGGAGTGCGAAAAGCCAAGCAACGCCGGCCAATCATCATTCAACGCCGCCGGCATTACAAGGCAAACGCCGGCCAATTATCAGTCAATGCCGTCGGTGTTTACACCAGTGTTTGAATTCACAGCTCAAAAATGTTTAATACCTGCTTCTACACTGCCAGCATAGAATTTGAAATTGTAGGCATTGGATTTGGAAGTTACCAGATGTCGTACATGCTATTTTGTTTTAAAAAGGGAAAGTTGCAGAGAAAAGAATGAGAGACTTGAGATATGACAGTTTGTAGACTTTCTTTAGAATAGAGAGAACAATAAAGTTTTAGACAAAACCCTTAGATCTAGAATGTAACTTTATTATTAATTATTTAAGATTTGGTTGTAGACTAATTTGTACGGTGAGATTGTCTTCTCAATTCAAGTTTTTATGTTTATATGATCTGAATGTCTTATCTTGTGTTCATAATGAGTCTAGTTATGTAATTGAATTATTTTTTGTAACATTTTAATGATTTGCTAAACTAATAGTGGGAATGTGATTTAATTCAGATTTGCTCAAACGATTTTTGGGATGTATTATATGATTGTTAGAACTTTGTAAAATTCATGTTGTTTTATCCTATAATTAACCTTGTATGTGGAAGTATCTTGGTTAATTAGAAATTGAGATTGCTCGGGAGAGAAATTAATTTTACTAGACTTCATAAATGTGGATATAATAACAAGATGTGAAGCTGAGATATTATATTTTAGGAACTATCTTTGTGAAAAATGCAATGTAATTAGTTGGATTCTCGCTAAGGAATTAGGAGAAACACAATTTAAGGCATTAGGCAATTAATGAATCGGGAGATTCTTAATTGTAAATTTGATTCCTTTGATAATTCAAGTAGCGGAAGTTACAGGATTGTTCTAAGGTTAATTTTGATAGTTCCACTTGAATTTGCAAGAATCTAATAGTTTTAACTTGTTTAGCAAAAACTCGATTTGATCTTTGTTCCACTCTATTGTCATATAAGTTTCTGGGATTAAGAATATTTGAGTAGATTAAGTAGATTTTATTAGTAGATAAAGTAGTGTTCTTAAACAATTATCTGAATTCTTTTACCTAAATATTAAATTGAATAACACAGTTTAGTACTTAAACTTTCCTCATGGGAACGATACTCACTCATCCTTTTACTACTTGATTCGATCCAGTACACTTGCTGGAAAAATTCACTTTTGAAATTTAACATCATAAAGTGGATCAATGAGGGGATGGAATATGTGTTTTTTCGGTAGTGATGTCATGTGGTTTGTTTAGTACAATGACATGAACTTTGTAGATGCTCCGTTATTTATAGTAAAGGAACTTCTAATAATTGCAATTGACAAGTTCTACGAGTGTGATGGTGTGAAAATGATACGGGTTGGAATTGGTGTGCCCACGTTAGTTGAAGGTATATATAGAACTGATGTGGGCAAGTTAAAAAAAAAAAAGATTGTGTGAAATTGGGCACGTGCCAACATTGGCTTCTTCGGCTTCAATAGTTTCATTAGAGTCAGCTTTCGATTCGGTGGATGGGTCCTCAAACCGTACTGCCATAGGCTAAAAGCTGTCGCTGTTAAAGCATGTGTGTGCTTAAAAAGATTGGTCCGATGCTATTAGCAGGAAACAAACGAACCCACCTTTTTGGTGGCCCGAGGATAGCGACTCGAGATTGGGGAGTCATTGTCACACCTTTGCACCGCAGACACAAACATAACAGCGAGGTAGGGCTGGAGAAGGATTAGGAGGGAGGTATATGGTTGATAACCTTTTTTTTTTTTTTTCAATATTCTTCTATTCTTTTGTAGTTAAAAAATGTTACTAATAAATTTTTTTGTCATCAATCTGAATGTATTTATTAATTTCCTTTACTTAACAATTTAAAATTATTCTAAATAAATTAGTTAAGCAAGTTTAACATTTAATATAAATTAATTATTATTACAATATTATTTGACAATTTCATTTTTTTATTTCCTAAAAAAATTTGAAGTTAATATTTAATATGTCAATAATAATACAATTGAAATCATTTTAAATAAATAAAACATACAAATATGTTATATTTTTTAAGAAGACAAATATATTTAATTAAAATATAAAAATAATTTATTTAAATACAATTTAAATTAATTTAAAAATAAATCATTATTTTAAAAAATTCATATAAATTAATTACTATTACAATATTATATGATTTTATTTTTTTTTATTTCATAAAAAATATTGAAGTTAATATGTTAATAGTAATACAATTGAAATTATTTTAAACAAATAAAATATACTAAATATATTATATTTTTTAAGAAGACAAATATATTTAATTAAATAATAGAAATAATTTTTTATTTACAATTTAAAGTAAATTTAAAAAATAAATCATTATAAAAATATTATTATTTAAAAAAGGCATATAAACCAATTACTATTACAATATTTTTTATAATTTCATTTTTTTTATTTTCTAAACAATATTGAAGTTAATATGTTAATAGTAATACAATTGAAATAATTTTAAACAAATAAAATATGCTAAATAAATTATATTTTTAAGAAGACAAATACTTTAATTAAAATAATAAAAATAATTTGTTTAAATACAATTTAAAGTAAATGAAAGAAATAAATCATTATTTTATATTAATATTTAAACAAAAAGCTCACATACTGTTCGCGTGTCTTGTGTGCCATCTGTGACAGTCCACTTATTTCGCATGCCTTGCATGTTGTATGTTGATCCGTATGTATTGATGCTTTTGTCTTTTTCCTTCACGTATCGTGCATGTTGTACCAGTCTCGCAGCCCATGTTTTGCCTATACGTAACGCGACTCATTTACCATGCCTAGGTTTTAGTAATTACTTTTCTTTTACCTTTGCTTTAGTATTTCTTCTTTCTTTTTACTCATGGTAGATATATTCTTCACGCGCTGTATTACCATTAAGACAATATAATTGCAACATAAGGTGGTGTTTTATGGTCAATTTAGGCGATTTGTTGCCATGACTCGAATGAAAGCTGCAATGATTTCGGAATACATTTGTTGGAGAAACCTCTCTTGCACCAAACATAGTGAAAGATGAGCAGTTTATAAAATTGTCATCATTTAACACAGGAATATGCTATTAGAAATAATTAAACTGTTGAATCCATCGATCTAATAATGAATTTACTCCTTACTTAAAACCATAAATCAAATATAATTTTACGAGTTTATGAATTTATTTATTTTTTTAATTAAAATAAATACAAAATTATTTAGATATAAACTTTAGCTAAAAATATAAATTTATGTGTATAGTATAAATTTAGATGTATAAATTTATATGTTATGATTTTACGAATTTTACATTATTTTATATAATTCTATCGGTTTTATAAATTTCAACAAATAGCACAATCATGTGCAGCGTTAAACCATTATACAGTTGTTTTGGGGGGGGGAGGAACCCAAAAAAAAAAAAAAATCTCTATGGAAACAAAAGAAAATGCAGAAATCAAGGATTTTATTAGACTCAATTTAAAAGAGTGTGAACACGAGAACAAGATTGGCATCCAACTCCACCAGCCATCAACTTGGAGCTTCACTTTGATATGACAATCTATAATGTGAACACAAGTATTGCATCGGCATCTGAATTGCTTTCTGGAGCTTCACTTTGATATGACAATCTATAATGTGAACACAACTATTGCATCGGAATCTGAATTGCTCCTTGTCCTATTGCTTTTTTCCAACTGCTCTCCTTCTCATGCTTTGAAACTGAACATAGCTCAAATTCCGGACAGTTCCGGCACCCTCTTACAATATTTTATACAACCCAAGTCCAACTTTTCTCAGACTTATATTAACATATGGAAAATTCCTCAACAAACACACCAACACCAACACGAACAAGGCAACAATGTCTGAATCTCATCCTTGTCAACCAAGGATCCACCACACCACGTCACCTCCCACAACCTTATCCTACTCTCCCTCTCTTATAAATAACGGCAGGACACCCTCTCACTCTCAAACTGGCTTCCCTCCACTTCCTTTCTTGGTTCACTTGATAATCATACGACTTAACGAAAAAACCAACAATGGAACAACACAACCAACCCAACGGCACAATTGTCTTCTCCACGGTCGGCCGAGTGAACTACGGCTTCGACGTCTTCTCCCTTGACATCCGAACCCACCAAGAGCGCTGTCTCACTGATGGTGTCTCCATCAACTTCAACGCCCAATTCATCGACGATGGTGCCAATTCCATCGTTTTCATATCCGAACGCACCGGTTCAGCCCGCATCTACCTCACCCGATCCGATGACCCGAATCCCCAATCCCTCCCTTCCGTACCACACTCCCTCTTCCATGACCGACCCATTTTGAAAAACGACAAGCTTTTCTTCGTTTCGGCTCACGAATTCCCTAACCAGCAATTAAAAAGCTGGTCCGCTGTATACTCAATTGCCCTCAAGAAGGATAACCAAATTACCAGATTGACCCCACAAGAATCAGTTGATTATAGCCCCGCCGTTTCGCATTCTGGTGAGTTCATTGCTGTCGCGTCTTACGGCACGCGCCACTGGGCGGGAGAGTTCCGTGCTCTTAATACTGATATCGTCGTCTTCCCTATCGATTCTCCGGAAAAGAGGACCGTAATTGCTGAGCGGGGTGGTTGGCCCTCGTGGTTCGGCGACGACGTCATCTACTTCCATCGCCAATCCGACGATGGCTGGTGGAGCGTTTACAGAAAGGAGCTACGGTCTTCGATCGAATATGAACCGGTTCGTATCCCCTTCAGGAATCCACTGCTTCACACCGGCAGTACTGCAGGATGGCCGGAGGATCGTCGTCGCCACAAGGCGGCGCGGGAGGCACCACCGGCATATTGAGATCTTTGACACCGTGTCGAAGACTTTTGACTCGCTCACTGAGACTATCAATCCGAATCTCCACCATTACAACCCTTTCGTGTCTCCTGACTCTGGTTTCATCGGCTACCACCGCTTCAGAGGCGAGTCGACTCAGTCCGAGTTAACGATACCGCATCTTGAACCCGTGGCATCGCCTATAAATGGTCTCCGGATGCTAAGGCTTAATGGAAACTTTGCTTCGTTTTCTCCAAACGGCGCATTCATTGCCTTCAATCGCGACTTCCAATCCAACGAACACGGCGGTGTAAAAGTCATCAAATCGGACGGCTCAAAGCGCTGGACGCTGATCAAAGGGCGGACGGCGTTTTACAACTGCTGGAGTCATACGGAGCAAAACGTTATCTATACCTCACTGGGCCCCATTTTCGAGTCAGCTAAAGCAACGGTCCAGATCGCGCGAATAACTTTCAATATCAACGATCTCAACGGTGAGAAAGAGGATGTCAAGTCCGACGTTAAAATCCTAACGGCAGAAAGCACAGGGAATAACGCCTTCCCGTCCTGTTCGCCTGACGGGAAATGGTTGGTGTTTCGCTCGGGTCGTAACGGTTATAAAAACCTGTATGTAGTTGACGCCGTTAATGGGGAGAGTAACGGGGAAGGAATCCGTCAATTAACGGATGGGCCGTGGCTTGATACAATGCCCAGTTGGTCACCAAACGGGGAGTTAATAGCTTTTTCTTCTAACAGACACAATGCAAACAACACCGAAGTGTTCAGTATTTATTTAATCAAACCGGACGGTTCTGATTTGACGAGAGTCCACTTGGCGGGATCCGAGGTGGATAGGGAGAGGATTAATCATGTGTGTTTTAGTCCAGATGGAGAGTGGCTTTTGTTTACAGCTAATCTTGGTGGGGTGACCGCGGAACCGGTGTCGTGGCCTAATCAGTTTCAGCCATACGGGGATTTGTATGTGGCCAGGTTGGATGGGAGTGGGCTTAGGAGGCTGACGTGGAATGGGTTTGAGAACGGGACGCCTGCCTGGCACCGTGGTGATGACTTGGACAAGGGAAGGTTAAGGTTGTGTTTGGATGCTGAGGCTGGGGATAAGCTTAGGGGAGAGTTTGACGAGCCACTATGGATTTCCTGTGATATATGAGGGTTTGATTTCGGGAAAATTATTGAGTGTGTGAGTCCACGTGGCGTGTCTCTTGTGTTTCTATTTCTATGTATTTATGGTAGTAATGCTTTGAATAATGATGAAAAATATATAATATTAACCAATGTTAATAAGTGCCCTCTAATACTAGGGTTGAATTTGAAACTCTTCACATTTTCCATAGCGATCACAATTTAAGGAGAAAAAAGAGAAATTATAAAACTAAATAAAATTTTTTTTTTCCTCTTTTAACTATAAAAAGTGATCAGTAGATGTTGGCTTAGCCAGTATGATTTCGATCCATGGTCTCCAATGGTCATGGGATCGATTCTTAGTGTAGGCAAAAGTATCTTCTTTGAGCTTGATATCATGGGATCGGTCATTACCAGTATTATGATACTGCTGATAGGTTACCTATCCCACTTAATTTTTAGTATGGTGTCATATTAGTAATCTTTACCGCAAAATATGGTGAAGAGTAGTTATAATCTCCTATGATAAAGACCGAAATCGAAGTCACCACGAAATTTTTTAAGGAGAAAAAATTATAATAAGTGTCTAAACACATTTATTAGTATATTTGTTGAATATATATGAGATATGTCATGAAATATAATGTAGTCTTACCATATTATTAGGATTTAGGGGCGCTTGTATAAAGGCGCGTATCAAGCCATTCTAGTCTAGGCTTGATCATGGTGGCAAAGACAAAATCTTTGGGCCCAGTATGAACCAGGCAAGGTCAGCATTCACTCAGCTGCTTAGGAGTGATAGATGGGTTGGGCTGGCAATTATAGGGATATAGAGTAAAGTCAATATGCAACTTGAATGATATAGATTGCAATTATATGAAAAGTAATAAGCTCCATTCCGATACTTGAAGTTGAATAGTCATTTTAGATTGTGTGTAACGACTAAAATTTCTAGATAGAAATTCCAATTGTATATGGAGCTATCCACATAAAATTTCAAGATTTTTTTTTATAAATTATATATAGAAACGAATTAAAAGCTATGGATGTTTCTATTTGAAAATATCATAAAAGAAATAGAATCTCATGTAATAATTAGTTGACACAGTGTAATACTTAATAATAAGACTAGTAATTAGAGTTAAATGAATGAATAGTTGGATTTGATTGCCACAATTTAAAGAAAATTGATAAAATTATAAGAATGTAGAAAGAACTCTCAAATAGAGTTTGTATTCAACAACTCATTACCTATTGCTAATGTTTGAAATAATTATTCATATGAATCTTGGGCGATCCAAGTTATCGAAGTAGATATATAACAATAATAGGTGAGATAAAAATAAGGCCCATAAATCCTAGGCACATGAAATGAAACCCCTTCTTGAGAATAATTACTAAGCTATGCAACATATGTCATTGTATATCTTATGCAAATGTTTTCATAACCTCTTGTAAATAAAAATAAAACTCATGTAGGTAAATGAAAGGTAATTGTAATAAACTTGCTGTGTTTTTACTTATTGTAATCAAGTGACCCTTTTTTAATTCTTTTTTGACAAATAAATAACTTAAATTGTGTAAATATGTGCGAATAGTAATTAGTATTATTAAAGGGATGTCGTCATTATCTTATTGGTAAAAAAAATTTTCATTAATAAAAAAATAAAAAAGTAAATTAGTAATAAGTAAAACATTAAAAATTTATTTAAGAAAAGCAAATTAAAAAAAAAAAGATAGAGAAAAAGGGTATTGTAGATCAAATTTCCAAGCTATTTTCTTCAACACAAGGCAAAGCAAATAAGATATGCCTATGGCCTTAAAGAGTATAGACCTTTTGAAAGCTTTCGGCAAGGTGGACTTCATGTTATGTTCATTAAAGAATGTTGGAAAGAAGTTGGTTCTTTTGTGGTCTTTTTACTCCAATCTATTTTTGATACATGTTTGATGCTTAGGGAACTAAATCAAACCATCCTCACCATCATTTCCAAAAATGTAGGGGCAAATCAAATTAGTCAATTCAAACCCATAAGCTTATGCACTAAAACGTTTTTTTTGAGATTTCAATCTTCTATGAATGAACAAATATGGCTTATGCGCAAAGTAACTTTATCCCTAGCAGAAAGGCCTTTGATGAGATTATATTAATGATAGAGATACTCCACTCTTTTGATAAGTAATTTGGAGCTGTGGGGTAGATGTATTTTTAAATTGATTTGCATAAAGCTTTTGATAGCCTTGAATGAGATTTTGCATAGTGTTCGCTTCATAGTTTGAATTTCCCCTCTAAATGGATTCAATTGGTAATGAGTTATATCTTTTCCACTTCAATTGAGGTGAACTTAAATGTTTTCCTCTTGAGGCTTTCCAACCTTCTTGGGGTGTGAGATGAAGAGACCTTCTTTCTTCCTATCTCTTATTTTTTATCATGGAGTTCTTGAGTAGATTTTATTTAAAGTTCAATGAAATGAATGAAAACTTACACATAAGAGGCACTAATATATCTTTTCACACTTACTTTTTGCTAATGATCTGATACTTTTTGTTGAAGCTAACAAATTCAATAAGAATTGTCCCTAATATACTGGAAAAGTGCATATCTTACTCTAGTTTGTTAGTGAATTCAAAAAGTCAACTATTTTTTTTCTTCAAGTACTGCTAGAAATGTTAAGGTTCAAATATCTTAATTTTTGAAAATGAAAAGATTGAAGCTTTTGATAAGTATTTGGGTTTTCCTTAGGCAAGGGACAACAAATGAAAATGTGATTTCAATTTTGTAATTGAAAAAATGTAAACAAAATTGCTGGGAGAAAAAGTAAACTACAAAGTATGGTAAGGAGAACTATGCTCGTTCAAACACTTCTAAATGCCATGCGGCCCTACATATTATATGCAAACATATACCCTTTTCAACAAAATTGTAAATAAAATTGAACAAATTTCAAGGTTTGTTTTTTTTTTTTTTTTTGGTTTGGAATCTTCCAATAATGTTGTTCACTTGAATAAAATGGAAGAAAGCATTCAGTCCAAAGGAATATGGAAGCCATGAGATTCATCATTTTCATCTAAGAAACAAAGTTTGTGCCTTGAAGAGAGCACACAAGTTTTATAATGGGGAATCTATTTGAAGTAGATTGTGCTAGCAAAAATATAGGAAAGCTCTAAATGCATATTGTATCGAAGTAGCTAGTTATAACTCCTCTCTTTGAAAAATATAGCTTATGATTTAAATAGTATTAGCAAACAAAATTTCATATTATTGGGTAATGGTAAGGATATGAGTTTTTGTTTGATATTTGGAGGGAAAACTCTGCAATCCAAAGCTTAATACAAGGTTTGATTCATTAGTCTGTTGTTAATTTATTATTTTTTAATTGTTACATTAATGAATGTTCATGGATGAAGTTAAATTGGGTTTTCAATTATCTTATACTATGCTAGAATGATTTAGACTTGTAAATTGCAAGAAAACCTTTAAGATTAGTTTCTCGTCTCATGAAATGTATGAATTAATCCTGGCATTTTTTTTTTTAATTCTTTACATGCTTAGATGACAATGGCCACTTGATTGATTCTTCATATTGCAAATGGCTATGGTCATCTCATTGGAGTCCTAGGTTTAAGGCACTCATTTGAAGGATCATTATTAATGTTTTACCTCTGGGATGTTAGCTCAATAGAACTTTTAATTCTATTTATTTATGTCTTAGATGTCATCTTCTAGAGGAAATGCTTTGCATGTTTTAGAGATGGTCTTGAGTTATGGGACTTCTGGACTGATCTAATGATGGAGAATGTCTTGCTAAACTCACCTCATTTGAATATAACATGAATGGATAACGCATATAATATTATAATAATTTTAAGAAATATGATGTCATTTATATTCAAACTCCAAATTCTATTCTTTTTGGGTTTGCTTTGTAGACTATATGATGGATTTGAAATAATCTCATTCATAAAAAAATTTGTCTAATATGAAGATTTCTATGCAACAACAATATAGACTTCTTGCACATGAGTACTACTTATCATGATGTTTAAATACAAAAAGTTATGTTCAAAAGTTTGTGCATTGGACTCCTCTAGAAGAAGGTTACATCAAAATTAGCATAGATGCTTTGATGGATCTTTCTAGTTGAGCACCTATTGTTGTTGTCTTAAGAGATGATCATGGCCATTTGATAGCGGAACTTGCTTCTCAGCTTGGCAAACTTTCAATACTTGAAGCTGAGCTATGGCAATTTAATTTGCCCTTCAATTAACACATCATATGAACTTTGATTTTCTTAAATTAAATCTTGATTCTCATTTTGCTATCTAATTATTAACTAAAAGGATAGCTAGAAATGCTAAATTAACTCTTGTATCTCTAATAAATATTTTTAGGCAAAATTGTAGGATCTTAAAGCAAATTAAGTTTGCTTATGTTGTGGGGAATCTAATTTTGTCACAAATAAGCTTGTTAATTTGATGCATGATCAAGAAATGAAGGTTTGGCTTGTTTTTGTTCCTTCTATCTCAATTTTGTCGTTATTGATAAAGGATAAAAAATAGCAACGAAATAGCCAGATTTCTAGAACTTTTTATCCATGTATTTTATGGAAGTTGTCCTAATGTTGTTTTATGGTTTTATGTTTTTAGATAACTATCTCATGTTTTTGGTAAAAAAAGAAAAAAAGATAACTATCTCATGTACTTTACATTGGATGGTAAGTCCAATTCCTTTATATGTATTTATCCTAAAAAAAAAAGAAACTGATATGCGCGTGGATTGTGCTTCATGGTTAGGCCTCAAGTAGGATTGCAAAACCTTAATAATAATTATGTAGAGAACCAAATCGAATCAAATTGACCCGTCATCGTCTAGACAGACACTTCGCACACTAAAGTGGAGGCACTCAACACAAGAACATGGACTATATCACCTCTTCCTCTTCCTCTCTCTTCTTAACGCTTCTTCCTCCACCCTTGGTCTTCCTCTACTACCATTGCTGTTATTTCTTCCTTTATCTTTGCCATTACTGCTCCTTCTAGTAGTCATTATCAGCATTCTCCCTTATACAACTCTTTCACCTCCAATTGAGAAGCCGTATGCACCATTTACACTTATTTCTTATGCTCTTCAAGAATCCATGTGTAGATTTTCAGTAAATTGAAAAAGCTGGAGAAAGTTAGGACAATGAAAGATGACATAATGATTTTATTTCTTAGTTTTGTGTGTGTGTGTGTCTAGGTTTATAGGTCTTCGTCTATATATAAGAGATGTTGAAAGAAGAAGTAGATAAATCTTCATTGAAGGAGATAATGTTCGTCGAATTCCATGGAGATAACACATTGAAAAATTCAATTGAAACCTTCAATTTATAACTAGCGTGAAAAACCCAGTATAAAGACTAATATATTGGTCCGTGATAAGACCATAGTGAGCCAAATTTTTAGTAAAAGAAAGAACCTGAAATAAATATGGATGTATCTCTTGCAACTTCGTCTTTAGCTATTTAATTTGGTTGAAGAAGACTAATGAAACGAAGTATGTTCTACTTTATTTTTTAAAATTTTTTTTTTGCTTTTTTAATATAATTTTTAATAGTTTACTAATTTAGAGTAAAATATAACATAAGTCACCTGTAAAAGAGTAAAAACACTCGTAAGCTTTTAAGAATTTACCCTTTTTTAATTGTTCGTTTAATTAGGATATATATATATATGCATATATCTTTTGTAAATGTTCATTAATCATTATGTTTTCATGGTATCCATGATCATATTCCCAACACAGTTATCAATATTTTGGATTTTTAATTTTTTTTTTTTTGCACGTTTTGAATTTTGCACTTTCAAGCTTAATATCATATTCTATAAAGAAATAGAAGGACAGTGGATCTTAGTGGATGAAAAGTTCAAGATTAGTTAAAAAAAAAAAATTTAAGATAAATTACACCAAAAGGCATCAATGTTTAAAGGTAAGTTTATTGAATGTACGAATGTTTTGAGTGATTAAAAAGAGGTATAAACATTTGGCAAAATATATCAGATGAGGCATCAATGTTCTGTAAAGTTCATTTGAGGTATCAACGTTTGGATTAGTTGTTAATTAAATTTTTTTAATGTTCTATCAATGGTTAATTATTGATATCTTATTTAATTTTTTTTGCCAAATGTGGATACCTTTTTTTTAACCACTCAAAAAGTTGATGCCTTAAATAAACTTAAATCCTAAATATTGGTACTTCTTTTTAACTATTCAAAATATTGATGCTTTAAATGAACTTATCCGAAATGTTAATACATTTTAATGTAATTTACTAAAATTTTTAGTGGTCAAGATAAACGGTAGAAACTTTTTTAATGATTCAAATAGATGATAAATGTTGTGTAAAGTGAAGCAAATATAAAAATGATAACATGGCTCTAGTGCAATAGTTGGGTCAGGAGGTTCAAATCGAAATTTTGATGAGTAATTGCACAATTTGACAAGAAAAGTTACAACTAATTGACATATTTAAGCATTGGCTAAATGCAAATCAATAAAATCAAACTATAAAGGTTGCTTGATCTTATTTTGGATCATATATTGTTTTGTGAAGTTTAATGCATTGAGGTCTAAATCAAGTTGAAGTAATTTAGACTTGTGAAAATTTTTTTCTTGTTTTTTCGTAGACAATCACAATAGCTTTAGATCACTTCGAAGTAATCCGGATCAGCAGACGATTTTTTTGCTTTTTAGCATAGTGTCGAATAGTCCAGATCATTACGAAATAGTATAGACGACATGATGTTTTCCAGGTAATAGTCTGGATCAACTCATGGTTTGATGTCTAAAGCAAGTAGAGCATGTCTAGTAGTTTAGATCAAGTCAAAGTAGCTTGGACTATTTATAAAATTTATAACCGTTGGAGAGTGCTTAATGTAAGATCTTTTTTTTTTTTTTTTTTGTGGGGGGTTAGGTAGGGTTTGGTAAGGGATTGTGTCTAACATTCACATTGGTTGTTGCTCATTTAAGTATTGAATCTGTGGTGATCAATAAAGGAGGAGCGTAAAGTCCTCGATTAGAGGCATTGTATGATTATAGAGAGTAGGGGATGATCTTAACTCCACATTAAACTTGGGCTTAATCTTCTTATTCCTTTAGAGGCATTGTATGATCATAGAGAGTAGGGGATGATCTTAACTCCACATTAAACTTGGGCTTAATCTTCTTATTCCTTTAGAGGCATTGTATGATCATAGAGAGTAGGGGATGATCTTAACTCCACATTAAACTTGGGCTTAATCTTCTTATTCCTTCTCTTTTATTTTTAGTACTTTAACTTTTTTCTATATATCCTTCATCTATTTCTTGCATTCTAAATAATGGTTAATCATGTAAAATATGCTAAACTTGCTTTAATACTTAATTCATTCTAAATAATGGTTAAAAATGTAAAATATGCTAAACTTGCTTTAATACTTAATTCACCCTCTCTCCTCTTGTATTAGCCTAGAATAATTTAGTTTTTTTGTAATACCTTTTGATCTTATTGACGTGCCAATTAAATACACAAAATATTCATCTTGTGATATGTACTTTTTTTTACTATCAAATGTAGCATTATCCTTTATTTGCACTAAATCGATAATATTGAACCATTAAAATTTTTGTTTGGAAATAATCTTCAAATGATGTATTAAGGTTGATAAGGTATTGTTTTAGTGGAAATCTTATAAAATGTCATTATAAGAGAAAACACATTAGTCCATTTATCTTAATTATTATCTTATAGACCCATTGTTTGACACATAAATACTTTATTAAGAAAGGTATGATGTATGAACCAAAAACGGTATAAATGAGTGGTAGACATATAATTTTCCAATGAGATTAACCTAGATTTGATTTTCCACTTCTATAAAAAGATATAGTAAATAATAATAGGTTAAGAAAAAAACATTATGTCACACGAATAATGGTGTCTCTTGTATCTAACATTCAAATATGCTTAAATATAAGAGACAATGATAAAAATGGCATCCGAATTTTCTCAACAAAAAAAAAATTATGTATTTAAAGTTTGGTTTTGAATAATTTAGTACATGAACAAAGTTTTGATTGACTTTTTTCATATCTAAAGTTTGTTTTAATAATTTTAATACAGGAACAAAATTTTTATAGACTTTTTCATGCCTCATTTCATTTGATTCAGCTATGAAAAAAATCAACGAAAATTTTGTTCAAACACAAAAATTAT
The DNA here is from genome assembly GCA_024138025.1 of Combretum micranthum. NCBI lineage: Eukaryota > Viridiplantae > Streptophyta > Magnoliopsida > Myrtales > Combretaceae > Combretum > Combretum micranthum. The sequence continues at coordinate 135,572 of JAMXBD010002197.1, read as the reverse complement.
AAAAATTATACTTCAAGTATGAAAAATATCAATAAAATTTTATTAAGATATCAAAATTCAAATCCAAATTTTAGATATCTAATTATTATTTTTTTTATAAAAATTTAGATACTATTTTCATTATTAATCTTAAATATAATATTAATTGTGTGTCGAAGATGTGTACCCTATAGCATACATAGTTAGAATATTGTTCCAACAATCATGGTGAGGAATGCGTTTGGCCCCTCCGGAAAACAGGTTGTTAGAGGCATCTTTCAAAGTACTTAAGATAAAGACAAGGTTATAAAAGATCAATAAAGATACTAAGAAGTCTCTCTATTAAAGTCGATCCACGAGCTAACACGATGTGACATATATATGTATATATCTTTTGTAAATGTTCATTAATCATTATCTTTTCATGGTATCCATGATCATATTCCCAACACAGTTATCAATATTTTGGATTTTTATTTTTTATTTTTTGCACGTTTTGAATTTTGCACTTTCAAGCTTAATATCATATTCTATAAAGAAATAGAAGGAAAGTGGATCTTAGTGGATGAAAAGATCAAGATTAGTTAAAAAAAAATTTTAAGGTAAATTACACCAAAAGACATCAATGGTTAGAGGTAAGTTTATTGAATGTATCAATGTTTTGAGTGATTAAAAAGAAGTATAAACGTTTGGCAAAATATATCAGATGAGGCATCAATGTTCTGCAAATTTCATTTGAGGTATCAACGTTTAGATTAGTTGTCAATTGAATTTTTTTAATGTTCTATCAATGGTTAATTATTGATATCTTATTTATATTTTTTTGCCAAATGTGGATACTCTTTTTTTAACCACTCAAAAAGTTGATGCCTTAAATAAACTTAAACCCTAAACATTTGTACTTCTTTTTAACTATTCAAAATATTGATACTTTAAATGAACTTACCCGAAATGTTAATACATTTTAATGTAATTTACTAAAATTTTTAGTGGTCAATATAGACGTAGAAACTTTTTTAATGATTCAAATAGATGATAAATGTTGTGTAAAGTGAAGCAAATATAAAAATGATATCATGGCTCTAGTGCAATAGTTGGGTCAGGAGGTTCAAATAGAAATTTTGATGAGTAATTGCACAATTGACAAGAAAAGTTACAACTAATTGACATATTTAAGTATTGGCTAAATGCGAATCAATAAAATCAACTATAAAGGTTGCTTGATCTTATTTTGGATCATATATTGTTTTGTGAAGTTAATGCATTGAGGTCTAAATCAAGTTGAAGTAATTTAGACTTGTGAAAATTTTCTTCTTGTTTTTTATAGACAATCACAGTAGCTTTAGATCACTTCGAAGTAATCCGGATCAGCAGATGATTTTTTTTTTTTAGCATAGTGTCGAATAGTCCAGATCATTATGAAATAGTCTAGACGACATGATGTTTTCCAGGTAATAGTCTGGATCAACTCATGGTTTGATGTCTGAAACAAGTAGAGCATGTCTAGTAGTTTAATCAAGTCAAAGTAGCTTGGACTATTTATAAAATTTATAACCGTTGGAGAGTACTTAATGTAAGATCTTTTTTTTTTTTCTTTTTTTTTTTTTGTGGGGGGTTAGGTAGGGTTGGTAAGAATTTGTGTCTAACATTCACATTGGTTGTTGCTCATTTAAGTATTGAATCTGTGTGATCAATAAAGGAGGAGCGTAAAGTCCTCGATTAGAGGCATTGTATGATTATAGAGAGTAGGGGATGATCTTAACTCCACATTAAACTTGGGCTTAATCTTCTTATTCCTTTAGAGGCATTGTATGATCATAGAGAGTAGGGGATGATCTTAACTCCACATTAAACTTGGGCTTAATCTTCTTATTCCTTCTCTTTTATTTTTAGTACTTTAACTTTTTTCTATATATCCTTCGTCTATTTCTTGCATTCTAAATAATGGTTAATAATGTAAAATATGCTAAACTTGCTTTAATACTTAATTCATTCTAAATAATGGTTAAAAATGTAAAATATGCTAAACTTGCTTTAATACTTAATTCACCCTCTCCTCTTGTATTAGCCTAGAATAATTTAGTTTTTTTGTAATACCTTTTGATCTTATTGACGTGCCACATTAAATACACAAAATATTCATCTTGTGATATGTACTTTTTTTTTACTATCAAATGTAGCATTATCCTTTATTTGCACTAAATCGATAATATTGAACCATTAAAATTTTTGTTTGGAAATAATCTTCAAATGATGTATTAAGGTTGATAAGGTATTGTTTTAGTGGAAATCTTATAAAATGTCATTATAAAGAGAAAAACACATTAGTCCATTTATCTTAATTATTATCTATAGACCCATTGTTTGACACATAAATACTTTTTTGAGAAAGGTATGAGTATGAACCAAAAACCGTATAAATGAGTGGTAGACATATAATTTTCCAATGAGATAACCTAGATTTGATTTTCCACTTCTATAAAAAGATACAGTAGATAATAATAGGTTAAGAAAAAAACATTATGTCACACGAAAATGGTGCCTCTTGTATCTAACATTCAAATATGCTTAAATATAAGAGACAATGATAAAAATAGCATCCGAATTTTCTCAACAAAAAAAAAATTATGTATTTAAAGTTTGGTTTTGAATAATTTAGTACATGAACAAAGTTTTAATTGACTTTTTTCATATCTAAAGTTTGGTTTTAATAATTTTAATACTGGAACAAAATTTTTATAGACTTTTTCATGCCTCATTTTATTTGATTGAGCTATGAAAAAAATCAACGAAAATTTTGTTCAAACACAAAAATTACCAAAATTATACTTCAAGTATGGAAAATATCAACGAAAACTTTATTGAGGTATCAAAATTATTCAAAATCAAATTTTAGATACCTAATTATTTTTTTTACAAAACTTTAGGTACTATTTTTGTTATTAATGTTAAATATAATATTAATTGTGTGTCGAAGATGTGTATCCGATAACATACATAGGTTGTTAGAGGCGTCTTTCAAAGTACTTAAGATAAAGACAAGGTTATACAAGATCAATAAAGATACTAAGTCTCTCTATCAAAAGTCAATCCACGAGCTAACACGATGTGATTAATGTGGACCCACTTTAAATAAATGCGTGTGAACACTTATTTTTATTTTGATTTCTACTCTTTTAATAAAAAATTTGTCAGTTATGTAGTGTAGGACATATAGATCATGGGTATCATAGGGCTTTTTCCCATATGTAGTTGTCACTTATGCCATATTACAATCACTTATAGTTGTATTTAGACATTGCAGCGTGAAAGCAATTAAGAGTAGGGGTGGGCAAAAATTCAACCGAATTGAGCCGATCTAATCCGTAACTGAATCAAATCAAACAAAAAATATGATTTTTTTTAATAATTTGGTTTTAAAATTTTCCTATCCAAATCAATCCATAAATTTATTGTTTGATTTAGAAGGTAAACCAAACCAAACCATTTTAAAAATATATATAATAATATTTTATTTGTAAGATATAACTATAGATTTTTTTTTATAATAATTGATTAATATCATATATGTTCATCTGATTTCATTTTATATTTATTATTTGATGAATATTTATTAAAATCAACTTGTTCATTTTTTAATTTGTTTTTTAGGCTCATGATATATATATATTTATTGATGATAAACTATTTTTTTAATAGTTTTTAATTTTATAAAGTATAAAATTTATTTATTTAATTATAAACTCTCATTATATATTAATTGTTTAATGTATGTTGATAGATGATTTTTTTTACTAAATTTATTGGTAGAAAATTGACTTGATAGTTCTATTAAAAATTATAGCTTATGACTTGCTATGTATTGATTAGTGAATGTATTTTATTGATAAACAACTGATTTTATAGAGAACTATAGATTAAAAGAATGATGAATTCATAAAGTATTTTGTTGTGGTTTATAATAAAACTTTGTAAAGTGATATGAATATTTAAATATCTACACAAACGTAAAATAACTAGAATAAAGAAAATTTTTAGTTACAATTTAGATTTAATTCGTAGTCCAAATAGAACAAAACTGTTATTTAATGGTTTAGAAAATTCCTAATGCGAACATCACCGTTACTTAAGGTTTTGGTTTGGGATGAAAAAAAAATTGTAAATTAGGGTTTGGTTCGGTTTTATAAAAAGTCAAACCAAATCGATTCATGCCTACTCTTAATTAAGAGCATTCAAACTAGGGTAAATAAGTAAATCAACGATAAATTATATATATATATATATATATACACACACATATATGTCTTATCAGTTTTTTTTCCCTATATTTTTTTTCAAACAAATAGGTGATCTAATTTGTGATAATACATGTTAATGGTAATTAGTGTTGTAGAAGGAATAGGTGTCACTGTTTTATTGGTTAAAAATAATTTCTTTAACAAAATTTATAAAAGTAATTTTAAAATAAATAAAATATTATAAAATACCCAAATAAAAAGAAAATACAACAGATTTCTTGCCGTGGGTCTTCTTCAACAAAAACGTAAAGTCATATGAGATACATCCATATCCATTTCCGGGTCCTTATTTTTCTCGGATTTTTGCACACTTTGATCTTAATCAAGGGTGTATATATTATCCTTAAATTGAGTTTTTCATACAATCCTACAAGGTATGAATTGAATATTTGAATTCAATATTCCAGCATGTTATGTCCATAGTGATAGATTTGAATTCAGTTTCGTGAATGGTACTTAACTTTGGTAAAATATGCAATAATCAAGTATTTGAATATTAAAATAGATTAACTTAGTACCTCAAAAAAATTTTCATACAAGCTAATAGTACTTCCGTAAAATTGGCAACACAGCCATCTAACATGATATTTTTAACCAATAAGATAGAGTATTGTTGATATGCACAAAAAAGTTTTCTTAAATACTAAATTGATTAATTTTAAAGTTCAGATATCTTATTACATATTTTGCCAAAAGTTCAGGTACCTCTTGTGACATTAACCCTTATTAATTCATGTATCATATTTTATTGTAAATATTGTATACCCAAACAAGCTTTTCCTATTTATTTTTACTGCCTTGGTAACGTCATTTGTTCCATTTGATAATGTGGAAGAAAGACTTGATTGGTGTTAGTGTTTGGAAATATAGTAAAAACTCATTGATAGGACATATCTTCTAGGTCAGCAAATAGCACAAACAATATTATGGAGATAGTAAAAATAATCATGAAAAGTTCGATTGGATATTCATTTGACCACTTTAATATTCAAGTATCAAGCCTAATTTCCATATAAAGTTTAGGCAACAAATTTAACATTTATCCTTATTTATATAATTATGTATGATAATGGGTATATCATATAGCACATATAAAAATACATATCATGTTATAATAAAAAGTATAATTTTTTTTTCACAATATGATAGGATTACATATGTTAAATATTTTACAATACAATATAAAAAATAAAAGATAAATAAAATAAAATAAAAAAGAAAGATAATGAATTAGTAAAAAGACGAAGCAAGCTAAATTGAAAAGAGGAAATAAGAAGGAGACAATAGGATTGTGCTTAGATTTATAACCTGTTTACTTTGCCAAACGAATAAATTATAATAGATTATAATTATTGAGGAATAAAATGGATTTATAATAGGATTTTCATTTGTAAATTTTTCATTTAAACGAAAGTATTTTAAGACAAAGATAATTCTAGTATTGAATTGTCATTCATAGGGTTAAGTAAAAAATGATTAATTAATATATAGTTTTTATAATAGAAATTGCTTATGAAATCGCTATTATAGTCAACTAACCATTATAATAGTTGTTCATTAATGAAATTTCTATTACGAAAAAGTAAAGAGCAGTTAGTGAAAATGGGTTAGAGGGCTAGATTCGATTTGAGTGTTGGTCAAAGCCAGAGCCAAGTTGGGTTGCACAAAGGAAAATGATTGATAAAGCTTAGTTAGGTCGCACATGGGGTTATTGCCAACGGTAAAGTGGTTAGAGAAAGTAAACTTAGCACGCTTTCTTGCCTAGTGGTGATTGTGTGATGTCATATGATAGGGGTGGCTAGTTTTGAAGATGAACAATTGTCATGATCCTAAAAGGGGCCTAAAAAAATAAACCTATAGTAATTATATCGAGTATGCATTTGAGATATGAAAACCGTTTTACAAGTCAGAGGTTTGCAAAACTCTACTTAATATATTCTATATAAGTTTCAATTCGTAAAAGCATTTATATATTTAAGGAAATACAAATTCCTACAGTTCACCAAAATCGCAGAGAATCGGTATCCTCTACCAAACAGTAAAAGAGAATAGATCATATATGTGTTACAAAGCTTTGAGCTATTTCTAATCTAACCAATCTATTCTAAGTGTATTGCATATAGTGCAAAACAAATAACTTAGTTACAAAACAAATGAATTCTATTCTAAACTATTCTTCGAAACTGCAAGGTCTTCACACTCTCTTAGCCCAATCTCGTCTTGAGATACACTTGCACAAAACTATGGGGGTGTAAGCTTCTCTATAGCTCAATGGATAGCATAATCAAATCACACAACAAACAAATATCAAACAAATTTTTATTAACAAACATATGTAATGCTACACTCAACCATATGATATACAAGGTTTGGATAACTAGAATTCAAACCAATAGAGATTTACGCCCTCTCTTGAGGGTTGAAGGACTCAATACAGGCCATTCACATCCATGAGAATTGTGAACTAAGGAAAGGGGGTGCATTCTTAACTTTAGGCCTTCATCTTATATCTTTCTTAGCACAAAAATCATTTTTTATACCATAAATATAATCGTCAATTGCCCCTTCGATATAGCCAAGGAGGGAGGATTTCATTTTGAAATACTTTTTATCGAAATATAACTTGTTTAACTTCCCCTTATACTTAGCTAAGGAGGGATGATTTTCTTTGAAATTCATTTTATTGAAACACAACCTCTATCTACTCCTTAGACAAGACTAAGGAGTAAGGACTTCCTTTTGAAATAATTTTGTGCATAAATCAAAACATTTACTTCGCTAATTAACCTTCCACTTCCCTTAGAACTACAGAACCTCCCTAAGTATTAATCCCTTAAGTCGACTTCAATACGGGCGATGTCCTTCGATGCTTGCTTAGTTCCCATGAAGCCGACAACCCTACTAGTAGCCTACAAGCAGATCCATTGGTCCCAACAAGCACTACTATAGAATCAGAATATTAATACGTAACGTGAACCTCGACAAATGTAAATGTGATGTGATGCAATGCATGACCGATTCATTTAAAGGTCAAATAAGAATTATGTTTTATTAGTTAATGTCCATATCATTTTCAAACAATCAACATTATATAAAATCACAATTAGCACCACACAATTATTTTCTCTTATGATTTAGCAAGTTATCAATCAAATGCAATTATCAACCAACAAACAAATTCTCGAACCCCATGCATAATCAATTAGATTTATATTATTTCCAATACAACTAGATTATAAGCACAAGCAAGGTGAAGAGAGCACAAGCAAGGTGAAGAGATTATTGTTGCCCACCTGACTTCCAAGCTAGGCCATAAAAATCCCTCTAGGAATACAAATCCCTCATTCCCTTCAATCATCAATAACATCATCATCATTAGCATCAAATCGTCATTATCCTTCATATAAGAAAACCAAATAGAAATAGAAAATTGGCTAAGACTAATACAAAGATTATATCAAGACAAACATCTATTCAATAAGTTAATTCCATTTTAAGATCCTATTTGATCAGACACTAAGTATGAACCCTGCTATGGCTGCGAGAATCGCCCTATCAAGATACAAACAGTTTTCCATTACCTGTCAAAGTATTTTTCTTTTTATTTATAGTCTCTTATTACAAAAACACTAATAAAGCATTCATTTCCTAAGCAAACGCATATTTGAAACAACATATTCTCCATGTAAATTATGGTTATTCCAACATATAATTCTAATTCAATTATTAGCTATTAACCCATTTTAACTTAATCCTAACCAAATTGATTAGAATTAATCATTTAATCCAATTACTAAGTTATTTTGATTAAACTTAATCAATCTAATTCATTTTAGTTCATTCAAGTTCATTAAGCCAAGTTGAACTTAGATTATTAACTAAGTTCATTTTATATCAAACTCTATATATAATCAAATTATCTATTAAATCTATAAACTCACTAAATTCATGCTTAATTATATCATTCAACAAGTATAACACATCAAATATCATTTATCTATTTCATTTTTAACTCAAAAAGATTCATTTAATACTTAACCAAACACATTTAACTAGTAAAACAAGTTTTCGACTTTGTTTGAAAAACGTAGAAGCTGGAAAGAATTAAAATTTAGGCCTTGAAACTTTTAAAATTTTCAAAAACTTAAAATATGAAAGTTGTAGTTCTCTTTTTAATCTTTCCAACGCAATTTGGATAATTTCAATCCGAGTTTGTATGAAAAAGTTATGATCAAATTATGGTGAGACTGTGAAATAAGGAAGTCTACATAACCTTCTGCACGGCCGTGCTTGAAGCTGTGTTGACCTTAAAGAAATGACTAGATTCAAGTTTTTCTCATGAAAACACTTAACATGGGCTCCTGCACACTTGTGCACATACCCATGTAGACCCCAAAATTTTTTCCAGAAGCCAAAATTTGACCGCAACACACTTTGCATGGCTTTGTGCATGCTCGTGCTGCCCTTGTAACTCCCTGTTATGAATTTCTTTCCTCTCTTTTACATCTTTAACCCATCTTTAACACATCAAACCTCAACTACAACATCATACAAGCAACAAAAAACACATAAATATAACTTCTAACACTTCTAATTCCACTTCACTTCATCAAAACATATCTAACTACACAATCAAATCTCAATTTCATATATATATATATATATATATATAATCTACTTAGGTTTTCAACTTCCATGGATAAATTTTCATCCATCACTAATTTTATCACAAACCCAACTTTTCTCTAGCTCTAATTCATCATATACATGTACAAATAAGAATCAAACAAAGAAAAAGAAAACTTACTTGTTTTTAAGAAAGTTCAAGCATAAAAACTTCATCACTACCACTTCTTTTTAGTTAAAAAAAAAAAAAACATTTCTCCATGATTGTTTTTCACTTATATCTTCAATTTTTCATTTAATCTACTCTTAAACTTGAGATTTTAGCAAGGAAATGGAGAAGAGAAAGAAAATAAAGAGAGGAAGAAGAAACGAAAGAGAGCACCGGTGGGAAGAAAAAAGAGAGAAAAGGAGAAAAGAAATTGTGGCAACCCCTAAAGTTAAACAAAAGGGTAAGGAAAAATAATTATATAGGATAAGGATTAAAAGATAATTATGGGTAAAGGATTGGTATTTAAACTTATCAGATGGTTTTCTTAAACATTAAAAATAATTGGGACATAAATATAGAATTTGTAGCATAGAAATATTAGCTAGCAATTAAAATCTAGTTTTAGAATTCAACTTTGTAAGAACTTGATGTTTAGTTTGAGTTTGGAATGAAAACTGATATTTTTAAATAAGCAAATGAATTAAAAAATTCATGGGGTTTTAGGAAATGAAGTTCAGATTGAAACTCAAAGGTTTGAGACTTTGCAAAATACTTAAATCTCATATTTAGATTTTTAAAGAAATAAAATTGGGGTAAAAGAAATCTAAATAAATAGTTGAAAAAGATTGAGTGATTTGATTCATTAGAAAATGTTATTATGCCAAATATATGATTTATAAGAATATTTAAAGCCTTAATTTCAATTTAAATCTATTTACTATTATATTAAATTATCTAGTTATATTATATAATTTACCTTAATTAATGTGACGTTATCTAAACCAAATTAGTTATTTAGTTTGGATTTGGAAATTTAGATTACAAAAATAATACTTTTAAAAAAGAAATCAATTTTCAAAATTTATTGATATTTAGAAAATGGATTTTTGTTTCAAATAACTAAATAGAGTCTTTTATCAATTTTTTTTTATAATTGTGCATTAAGAATTTGGGTCTCAAATGAGAAATTGAAAAGAAAGGATTCAAGTTGGAAATTTATTAGGATGATGAGGAACTCTAGTTCATTGATAAGGATAATTAAAGAATATAGACCAATTGAAAGGAGTGGGATTTCAAATTAAAGAATTTGTTTCATAAAATAACCAAAGGGAACAATTGGATAAATGGGAAAAGAATATTTATAATCTCAAGTTTAAGAAATTCATTTGTTAATTTTTTATGTTTGTCTATATAATCATACTCTATTGTTTAATTTACTTAGCTCAATGGTAGTTATCTAAATTCAAATTCTAAATTAAACTCAAATTCAATCAAATTAACAATAATTTATTCACATATTACACTATCAATCAAAACAAATTAATTCTAGTTAAGCTAGAATTTAGGTATTATAACAATGGTGGGGGTAGGTAGCTATCAGCTTATAGTAGTTAGGGCTAAGGACATTTAGAATAGATGGAGGATGGCAATATGCTCAATAAAGGATAACAAGTTGTTTAGTAGTGATTTGGTCGTTCGAGATTTCATGGGAGTGGATAGCAATCTTTGGTTGTGTTGATTGGTGGTGTTTGAATGGTAATCGAAGTTTGGTTTTATGGGTATGTCTTGGAGGTGATTGGTGTGGTGTTGATTAGTGATGTTAGGTGGTGTTTTGGAAGAGATGTCGTAACTTTAGGGTCAATGCAATGCCAGGAGTTAATTAAGGGTAGTTTTGAGAGTTGTGGTATGGTGATTTATGGTAGTTGAAAGAGAGAGAAAGGTAAAGAGAGAGAGCGCTTCATCTGAGGCAATGAAAAGACAAAGTGGGATTAATAAGAAGAAGCATATAATAATATTTGAGATGACTCTCTTCATCAACTAATGTTTTCAATTCATACTTTTATGAAAAATTTAAATAATTGAAGGTTGGGGATGTAACCGGGTTGGGTTTTAGATGGATCATATAAACTGAAACCCAATCCGCTACCATATAGGATCTACCAAACCTAACCCTATAACCCTACAGGGTTTACATGCTATGTCTAATCCCATCCTATGATGTTTGATTTAGAACTCGAAACCCGATCCTATAATCTTAATTTTTTTTCAACCTATTTTCAAGTTTTAATAATAAATTTAAGAAAAGATAATGCTTCTGACATACGCTTTCTATAAATTAAAAAATGAAAATATACATGTGGAATAAATAAAATATGTGGCATACCACATTTTTAATTCAATATTTAAACACATAAATATATTACTTTTGTCATAATGTCTCATCTAAGACACTTATACAAAAACATGGTTAAATTAGATCTCATGTTAGGGCTAAAATATAATACATCAAACAATATTAAAGTAAACATGACTGGAACAAATTTTAATGAAAAGTTCCAAACTTCTTAACTAGTCTAGTAAATATAAAAGAAAAAATATTTCTAAGAGGTAGAAAATATAGTAACTCATCCATGTTTCCTTTCCTCTTCTTGCCCTCTTTAGTAATATTTTTATTTATTTATTTTAAATTATGGTACCAAATTGTTAAATATCCATCAAGTTTGTTATATGAGAGGAAAAGGGATATATGAAGTCTGCTCTTGCTTTGTGCATCTCTGTGTTGAGTAAATCTGATCCAAACCTGACCCTATAACCCTATTGGGTTTCTACTATATATTCAAACCCAACTCTAAAACCCTGTGAGGTTCAACCTTATATGGTTTTTACGGGTCGAGCGAGTTAGAAATCCTATTATGGCTCACCCGGTTACATAGGTTAGGGTCAATTTCCATTTTTGTTTTTCAACTTTTGATTGAAACTAGTACTTGAATCGTCGGGCTTCAGTTTTCTAAAAGTTGATGTTGTGCAATTATACATAAAAAAAAAATTGTAAAATTAGCTTGTTTCAAGCTCTGAAGCTCAAGTTAAGCTTCCATAGTAAATGCCCAAATAGAGAAGATGTAGCATGTGAAGTTTACATGCTTGTTGAGGCCCTTACATGCTTGGCATGGGTATTGCACTTGCTAAGGGGAAATAGTTGAGCTTGCCAAAAGTGTTGAACCCTAATCTCTATTTGGTGAAACTTGACTAGAGTATTGCCTACTGGGCTAAACCCAATCCTATAAGATGAAATGTTGATGGAAATAGGTGGAAACTTTATGAAGAAAACACAAAAGGATTACTGATTAGCCTCAAAAGGACCATCAACTAATTTGATATAAGATTGATGCAACTAAAGTCCAGCTTAGTGAGGCTAGTTGACTGGCTTGGTCGCTCCATCAATCCAACCTGAATCCTCAAGCCATAAAACTTAACTAAGTTTAAGATGATAACATCCTCTCATTAACTTAAGTTAGATATTTGGAAATTTTGATTAAATTGGAGGAAGAAAAAGTTATCTTTAGAAATTGATCTTTCCATGATTATTCATTAAATGTAATGTTACATTTAGGATTCAGATTGCTAGAGTTTATGTGGATATTAATTTTTTCATTACTGATATTTGTTGTATCTACATGTTAGGTTTAGAACTACTAGAATTATTGATTACATTAAGCTTAATATTGTTATATCTGATGTTGTGTTGACATGAAAAGATTTGTAAAAACATTTAGAGCTGTATAAACTAATACTTTCTAAATATTTTCCTAATACCACTACAAAGCAATATGTAAGGTTCTTCAAATCTTTGAGTCCGCTTGTGGGATAAAATGAAGAAATCTTAGGACCTTTGAATTCGTTGTGTAGAGACAAAATATCAAGTTATTGGAAATTTCATATTTCTTATCATGGCTGACATCTTGGTTCTTTAGATCCATCATGTGGGGAAAAAAATAAAAGAGAGTTTTTTGGATCTATGGATTTGTTATTTGAGGTAAGGGATCGTTGAATTTGCTATTTGTGGCAAAATATAGAGATCTTGAAATGTTGAATCCATTATTATGGTGAAAATTTGTTTTTGGGTTTGTTTCGATTTATATTTTTTTTTATTTTTTTGTGAGATTTTGTGCCAATTGATTTATTTTCATGTTGTTCACAATCAAATATGGATTATGAGCCTCTCTAGTCCAGTCTAACCCATTAGCCACATGGGCCAACTCATTGGGCTTAGGTTTGGTTCACATTGACATGGCCCAGAGTCTCACTATGATACTTATCCCTTTGGCTTGGAGTATCAATTGCTTACTATCGCATCCAGATGATATCCAATCTAGAGTCACTCGCTATGCCTCCCTTACGTAGGCTCGACATGGTCAAATGAAGATTAGTGAACTCACTCCATGTCATTGGCCCAAAAAAAAAAAAGAAAAAAAAATCCATGTTTATGATAATTGTCGACGACCACCTACTTGCCGATAATTTCACAATGCACTCAAGCTTTAGAGATCCTCCCATTATAAACACTATAAGTATCTCCTACTACTCTATCATAGATGTAGTGCTGCCTGAACTCTCTCTTTAAGTTACCACTCACTCCTACACTAATATACTTGTTGACTTGAGCATTAGAGTGCCGCACTAGGTTTAGCCCCAACTCATCACTAGCCGTATTCCTTTTTGCAAGTCTAACATACATACAACTCCAGTTGAGTGATCCTCCTTATTGTCTCTACTGGATTAGAACTAGTAACAAACATTTGCGGCTAATTGATAGATTGATTAGTTGTATTATGTTGATCAACTATTTGTTACAATAGTTATTCTAAATTGCATATGAGGTGGCATTATATGTCTTTGTATTCAATGGCCTAGGCTAGGTGTTTTTGCTCAACCCTCATTTCTTTTTCAGGTATTGACCATTATGTAATTAAGGAATTAGGACTAAAGGTGAGGATTAGTATAATTAGAAGATGGTAGAGCCATTAGAATATATAATTTAGATTTAAGATCTATCATAGTATATATATTGAGATTTTGTGTATAAAATGATAGATCAATAAAATGATTTGATAGATTTACATCAATAAGCTTTACTTGTAAATTTTAATAGCAGTTCTTTAGTTTTACATACTTTTACCCCTTGCCTCAGGCATTGCATAGATGATAAAACAATGGACATAAAAGAAGATTTTATCCCTTGTGAGTGATTTTATATGATAAATCAAGTTATTGAACAAATTTGTTATGCATTTGTGCTAAGGAAGTTCAATTATCTTTTGCAAGTGCCAATGTCAATTCATATTAAAAGTATGGACTATGGTTCTTAATTTCAATTTGGAGTTTTTTCTTGTGTTTATTTCTATCAATTAGGATTTCCTAAATAGAGGAGTGGAGATATAAATAACGTTCATTATTTTTTTATATATAAATATAAAATGTGTTTTTAATTTTTAAGTTATACATTCTGTTCTTTCTTTCTCTTTTTTTTTTTGGGGGGATTCCTTCCCATTCTCAATATAATGCCAAGATCAAATTTATTTTTATTTATTTGCTAAACAAACAAAGAAATGAATTGTATAAAATAGTAATGATAACAAAAGTTCTAATTAATTAATAAATTTTACAAATTAAAAGTTCATGCAATAAATTACCTTTACCAAATGTTCAATAGCATTTGTCATACTATCCTGTTTTCAATTCATTAATTTTAGTAAGAAACTTGAATCTCAAACAACATGAACTTTATGTTTATATTTAAGGTTCAAAGTGGAACATGGCTGGTGAAGGGTTTGATTTTGATTTTAGATTTTGGATCAAGTAAGCTTTTAGGTTTTGATTGCAATGTATAAATTTATTATTAAAGGGCTTTTAATATTTTAATTATTCTTCAAATTAATAATTAAAGATTAAGGGATATTACACTTGGGGAGGGTGAATTAAAGTATTTCCTCCCATCCATTGAAATAAATAATTTCTTGCTTATGTAAATTTTGAAAGAGTTTTCAATATTATATTTATAATGTTTACAGTTTATGATAGATTTTATGGATGTCTTATCTTATACGGAAGCCTTTAAATATTATTACTATAAGAAAACCAAGCTTTACAAATAAAAATTCTATTTTTAAATATAAATTTATATCGTAAAGATCATCATCGCGTCAATGACATTCTAGTCTAATAGCATCCGATCTAGGTCTTCATCCCCACTTTAGCATGTTATAATGGTTAAGGTCCTCATCCTCATTTTCTATTGTAGAATTTTGGACTTTAAACGCTAGTTTTCTTATTATGATTTTAGATTGTTATTAAATTTTGATTTCCTCATCTAGGTCATATTAATTCACTTTATTTAACATGCATTTATTTGAAAATTTTATTCTCTAATTTATGTCGTATAGCTGGGCCATGAAAAAAAAAAAAAGAAAGATATTAGGAAAAAATTATTTCGTATAAAGAAAAGTCTCGTCTACATGGTCCAACCAATAGGGTTTCCACATTTTCTGCTTTTTTTTTTTTTTTTCAGTTGCCTAAGTTTTAATCACACGTGCATTGACTTCGGCATATCATCAAGTGTTGAATTGGTCTCAATTTTTAGTATTTCCCGATTATGTAGAAAATAAAATAATGATTATAAGCGTTTTTTTATTGGACGAATTACAAGACTAACCAAAAATCAAAGTTTATGATTACAGATTTAGAAACCTTAAGCTTTGAAGGTCAAATGGCCGTGTTGCTATTCATCAAAAGAAAGATGAAGCGTTCGTCGACTAGACCGACGGCTAGTTTGTCGAGAGGAGAATTCTAAAGACAGTCTTCATGTAATCGTGTCAATCATTTCAAGTGCATTGGAGTAGGAAGCTACCCGATGCAGTGATTTCAAGCAGAGTTTTGATTCCATCGTACCACTTGCTGGACTGTACCTATTCAAAATGTTGGATCTCAACCATTTTTTGTGCTTAGATATCGTTATGGTTCCAAACCGAAATCATCGATTTCGGGTCTTAAAATTAACGAACTAGAAGGGGATTCATCTCGTATGGTTTGGGTCCAGTTCTGGTTTTAGAACCGCGGAATCATTTTTTTTTTTAATTAAAATAAAAAAATAAATTTTAATTTTTAATAAAATAAAATTTTAAAATTATAATAACTATTGGATCTAAAAGTATTAAATTATTTAACCAAAATTCTAGAAAACTTATTTAAAATGCACATTTATATGTCTACTTGTACTTAACAAAGTATGGATAATTTCTAAAAATCTATAATTTGCTTTGCCACAATTGAAACAATTTCAATATTACTTTTTTCGAAACCTATTCTTATAACGTAGAATAAAGTGATATGTCATATTTGATACAAGAGGACTATTTGGAATGGAATTAATTAAATTGAATGAGTTTTAGATTCACAAATTCATCATTCCCATAGTTGTAAGTGTAGGTAAAATGGAGTGAAATGAATGGGTATAAAATGTAGTAATAAATGTAAATTATAAATATATAATTACTTTATATAAATGTAAACTATATATAAATATAGAAACTGGAATGAATTTCGTCAATTCTGGCTTTTATAAGCGTATAAAAGAAGTTTTTTCTATTCTGAATTATATTTTCAGTTCGCAGGTCACGGGTCATGGGGGCCATGCGATGTGAAAGTTCGTATCTTCCATTGGTTCTTTTTTTATATCACTTTGGTCCCAGAACTTGCCCTTTCGATTCGAATGTTCACACGTTTCACTTGCATGTTTTACCCCCTCATCTATTTGTTCTAACTTTTTGTTCGAAAGCGTCAATCATCATTTGAAGGCAAGTGATTTATGCACCAATTAACGGGGTGTGTTTAGATGATCTATATCTCATCATGTTTATTAGAATTTATATTATATTATATTTATTAATATTAATATTTAATTTATTTGATCGATTTATAAATAAAAATATTTTTAATTTATATCTGTTTTTAATGAGCACTCCATATGAATTTTTTTTTTAAAAAGATAAAGCTATGATGATAGAAAAAACAGTTATTTAGAAATAACTCAATCAATGGTCTTGGTACGTATCTAACTCTTTTTCGGGGTATGTTCTTATCTTATCAAATCTTCTACGTGTCGACCTCTTAGCACCAGATCAACCAAGATTAGATGAAACTGGTTCGTCGGATGATGTTAAAAGCAGAAACCATACTATATATTTATAAAATGTCAATTGCAAAAGGATTTTTATCAAATTACCAACTTTAGTTTTCATAAATCTAACCGTTAAAATATTGTCATATATAATTAATAACTAAAAATAAATACAAACCATAATATTATGAAATATTTTAAAAACGTAAGCATTTATTTCAAATTAATTTACAAATTAAAAAAAAAATAAACCTTAAAAGATCCACATTTTTTTTTTTTTTATATAATCTTTAATGTAAAAATAAAACTACAGATATTCAAGCACTCTAATAATGAAAACTCAGGTATGTAAAATAGGATTTATCCTTAGTTAATTAATTTTTAGCATAAAATGCAGAAGATATGTGTGGTTCGTTGAAATAAGAAAAATAAGGAACTTAATTTAATTTTTGTAATCAACCGAATATATATATATAGTATAAATATAAATGTATAAAGAAGTTCCCGAAGAAGTTTCAACGTAATGGACACGGTCGTAATCAATCTCCATCGTCCAGTCCGGGAGGGACGGAACAATGGCCGTAGACGAAGACCCGACTCATAAAGTATGTCTCTTCCGTCTTTTTTCAAAAATTAAATAGCCTCTGAACCAGTCCACGCGACGCCGACAACGGGACAAAAATTATACCTCCCATTTATTTTCTCTGGTTTCTTTTATATCTTCCTAAAATTTTATCTTAGTATAAAATAGTTGATACTGTGAAAAAACGAATAATGATTATTGTAATATTATCAGGTATTTTAAGAATTTAGATAAAATTTAATGTTAATTTATACAAAAATTGAGCGATAAAAATCCATGAAAATAATACTTTGAAGCAGTAATTGGATCAAGAACTGATAAGATAAAAATAATTGAATAGCACAGTAAATATAATATTGGAGAACCGTATTTGACATGTATGATAGCTGGACTAGGATTTTTGTGTTGTTGATTGTTTGATATAAATAAGTACAGAATAGGAATGTTATAAAATATCCGTATTGACTGTTATCCGATAAATAAATTATATGTTTCATCCTTCACATGATATTATTTTTTTCAAATTTGTCCAATATCCTTATAGTTGTTATCTAGTGTCAAAGTGTATGACAATGACTAAATAAGGTATTATGATTTTTATCCGGTTTACTTCTGCAAGTTCATGCTAACAAAATAACCCCACATATTCTTTCAGAAAAAAATTTATAGATCCGTTCCATTTTTTCTTATTGGATCCATCTCTCAAATTGTTCGAGACTCTAAATTTGTAACAAACCCTAATTAAACCTTTAACATTTCTATGGTATTAACTTCTATAATAATTTCAAAGTTTCAACAATTAATCATCGTCAGACAAAAGAAAACACTAAAAGTTCCCTTTCTTTTATTTTGATTCTTTCATTTTGATCCTGCACCCCTAAAGAAGCTTCCACGACCAAGCTGATTGACTCAGGTCCTCGCATTAGTGGAAATACTAAAATACCCCTTGCCTTATGCATTACATCTTTAAATAAAATGGCAATATAAGGCCATTTAAGTAACTACGATTTAGGATCCTTTTCTTTTCCTGGTGGGAGTTTTGGCTCTCTACTCTATATAAAGGAAATTGTAATACAATTGCACATCACACCTCTTCTTGTCTTATCACCAGTTCCTGGTTTCGAGTGAAAAAGCTTGAAAATTTCTTTGTGAAGAGAGAGATGGGTAGTGTGAGTTATCATAAGAAAGCTCTGAAATTAGTATTCTCAGTCTCACTCTTGTCATCATTTATACTGTTCTGTTCTTCTTTGCTTCCTCTAGTAATCTGCTACTTCCAAAACACTAACAAGAACTACGTGTTCCTCCTCTGTAATGGCATCCTAGGATTTATTCTCACTATTTCTGGTCTGACTACCACTAGACATCCTATAGAACCAAAAGGATGCTGCTATAATTACCAATTTGAAGATCATCAGCAAGACAAGAACATCATCATGGATAATACTCTCGAAAATGATCAACAACGTGAGATAGTACCGATTGAAACATCATCCGAGGGAGAAAAAACAATCATAGAATCTGAAGATGAAGACTCCCTTGCTTTGGTTGCTGTTAAGGAAGAAAATGAAAATGATGAATTATCGATTACAATCGACGCTGGTGAGGTACTGGAAGAACAACGAGACGAGACCTTCGCGATTACAGTAAGAGATGGATTAGGGGTTGATGATCGTCACCACGATAAGGAAGAAGAGCAGGAACAGTTTGATTATTACGATCCTGAATTCGAGAAGAAATGTGAGGACTTCATTAAAATGATGAAATCAAACATGAAAATGCAATATGACGTTATGTTGCAAATTCAATAAAATATATATATGTATGTATATATTTATGTTTTTTAAGGAAGACTAAGACTTTAATTTCTGTGTCTTCTGACATTATTTTTATTTTTGAGATAGGAACAGAGTCGCATGATATTCCCTCGTCCCTAACTTATGTGATCTTTACACCTCGTTCCCTGACTTTATCCTAATTGCCCTTTTGCGCATCCTTTCGAAGAAATTTCTCGCTTGTTATTTTAGTGGAATATCGAATCTTTGTCTAAAGAGATTTACTAGCAATCACTAGCAAGCAATATGTAAACCGGAATCCTTATGTAATATCTAAAGAGAACCATCGTTAAATCCAATCTCAATGAAAGTTTCTAAAATTCATTATCATTTAGGAATTACTACAAATCATCTTATAATTTCATTATGACAAATAAAAAATAATAAAATTTTCTCTCCTTGCCTCCTTTTTGTACTCGATTCCAATTTTGAAAGTTGTTTTAACTAATTCACTCCATTCTGTTATCAAACATTAGTTAAATTATTACTTTTAACGAATAGATTATTGACAATATTTGTTAAAATAATGAATAGTATTATGTAAACTTTCACGTAAATAACATTATATCTAAAAATTATCATGATAACTATCTTATTTTAGTCATTATAAAAGAATTTGAGAATGGTATTTTTTACTTAAGAAATAACAAAGAATGTTACTAGATTATAATGTTACTAGATTATAATGTGAGCGGCTTCAATAACATGCTATCACAAATTTATAATTGCTATGCTGAAATGTATCTATTTTGAACAAAAAAAGAGAAAAAAAAGATCAAGTGAATGGTGGATATCATAGTGAGACTAACAGAAATCACCGATCCTAAACTTCAAATTCAGTATATGAATAGGTTAAAAAAAAAGTCGTATCTAAATTGTCTTATTTTTACACTTAATTTGCTAAGTCAAGTTTCTCTACATTAAGGCAATGTTCATTTATGCAAAAGTTGAGCATAGGAGATATCGATGTGTTAAATACGAACCCATAAAGATTGTTTTTTTTTTCTTTTTTTTTTTCAATTAATCTTTCACCTATCAAACCCCTACGCGCTCCTTAGTGAAAAAACAATTGATATTAGAGATGCAAATATGATAAGAGCCAAGAGGTTCACTTATTGTGGCCGTAAATATGTAGATAGGAGATACGAGGTAACTGTCGCTGCTGATTAGCATAATAAAGTCAGCTCTGTTTGCTCACATATTGGCAAGATAAGGAGGCGAGTTCCTAGGACAAATGGATTCATCTTCCTAGGCCTATAACTAACATTTTTTTTTTTTTTATCTTTTTTATAAAATTAAAAAAAAAAAATCGTCTCATTGGGGATTTCTGTCCGGTCGAAACCAGACACTATTGCTTCTTTTGGGTCCGGGGAAAAAAATCGTGCCACTATAATCCGTTTGGCATTTTGTAGATAGCAGATGATCGATACTTTTAGAAATTTTTTTTAATAAATTGTTTGTCAAGAATTGCTTATAAATAAAAAAAACATATGATAGTTCTTATGAAAATATCAAATAAGCCAAATACAGGTAAAAATAAACTGTAAATAAGATATATTTACACATAAAATTTATATACAGATACAGATAAGAAACAAGCAATCCAAAAGATTCAAAAGATTTTGACGGTTTCTACTTTCTAGCTATCATGCAGTTCTGGCGCATTTTACCTCAAACTTGGATTAACTTTTAAATAAACCTATTTTCAGTTTGTGGTTTTGGCCAAATCTCTTATATTAAGTATATCAATAGATCAAATTTTGTTCTTAAGTAAGCATTTATTTGTAGCTTAGATCCAATATTTAATTTTTCAATCTTGACTATTTATAAATAAAAAATATTTTTTAATTTTATTTTAAAGAATCTTATGAACAAAGTGAAGGACATTGAAAGAAAGAATTCATTAAGTTAATAATATATCACGTTGAGGCTCTATGAAGATCCTTATCAAGTAATTAGGTGAGTAAAAGAGTATAACTACTTGTAAGTTACGCAAACTTAGACTCGACGTTTACTTGAATTAACTTGAGAATAGTTGAATCAAGTTTGAGCTTGGGATTCAGATAATTTGTTGAGTAAGGTCTAGTTTTATATAGGTTTATCTAAATAACCACGTAAGCTTAGTGAGTCCAAATCAAGTTTAACTTAAATTTGGATATTACATTCTTTAATCTTATTATATTAAAAATTATTTTTAAACAAATTAAGCTAAATGGGCTTAATCAATTCAAGATCGAGCTTATTCAATACCGCTCCAATTTGAGTTTAAGTTCAAGATTTTTACTTAATTTATACTTGTATACCTATTGTGGGTCATTTTTCCAAATTTTATGTATAAAAGAAAATTAAAGGACAACATATTGAATAATTGATATGACCCATTTTCTTATTTAATAAATGTAATTTTTGGTTTTCTATAATTCAAAATTCTTCCCCACCACTCTCTCTAAAGTTGAATGAAAAAAAAAAAAAAAACGATAGGACTTAAATAAAAATATTTCTATCCATTTCATCTTATATTTTTATCTCTTATTAAATAATCCAAACGCATATTTTCCACCTATTTTCACTATTTTTCCTTAGCTTTCAATGGATTTATCCTTCTTTGTTATCTAATACTTTTCCTTAATTTCATAATCTAATACTTCCAAGACATTAACTGTACGTTCCTCCTTTAGTCCTTTGCAATGTTTGGCCGAAAAAAAAAGTCCTTTGCAGTGACATCCTAGGATTTATCCTCAGATGTCTGACCTGGTCACCAGACCGCATGCATAGCTCCAAAAGAGTGTAGATCCCTGTCATACTTACTGATAAGGATGAGAGAGAGAGAGACTTACTCTCCAAGTCTTCTGATTTTGTTTTTATTATGCATCGAGGAGTTGCCATTATTATTCTTCGTCCCCACTCTTTTGAGACCTTTCATACCTCGTTCTTTGACTTTATTTTTCATGACGACAGCGGTTGAGCATCCTTGCGATGAAACTTCCAATCGTCCTTCTCGTCTTCTTCCTTTTATTTTATTATTTTTTCTCCACACAGAGAAATTTCCAATAGTCAGATAAACATTTTAAATCTATTACTATTAGGTTTTATAGTTTTAGGAGTCGAGCAATTATAGAAAGCATATTGTCAGGCCAAGGGCTGCAATTGTTATAAACTCTATTAACCAAGCAGCAATTAGGATAATATTTTGGCTTTAATAATATTTTCCCCGCTTCAAAAGCAATTAGTATTTAGTGGTCAAAGTGTTTCGATTACTGAGTCCAAAAGTTTCTAACTGGTGCTAATACTTTTGTTTTAATTTTTATAGACCGCTACCAAATCTCTCACAAGATCCAAATTATTATTATTATTAGGTTAAATTCCATAAACACTGAAAAAATTTAAAATTATACAGCTCCAACGTTTTAAAAAGTCAATAATTACTTCTACAGCAGCTACAAAATCCACATATGTTGGGTCTGTTGGGATGATATGTTTTTTCATCTGTATCTGTATCTGTATCTTTTTCAAAATGATATGCGTAAATATGTTCGATTTGCATCTATATTTTATCTATATTCGATTTATTTGATTTTTTGATGAGAACTGCCAATTTTTTTTATCTATATTTATTTTTTGATAAATAATTTGTTAGAAAAAAAATTTGAAAAAAGTATCTGTATTTATCGAAAAAAACCAAACAAACAAACTTAATTTATTAGATGACAACTTATTTGTCGCTTTAAATAAATAGAATATAAATAAGAAAGTTAATTGAAAAGATGCCATGTCATATTTATTTGTTGATGTGGCAATATAATCCCCCTTTTTTTTTTCTTTTAACAAAAACCAAAAACATGTCTCTCTTAATAAAAACACAGTTGTGGGCAAAAAAATAAAAAATAAAAATACAGTTGTAAACTAAAATCACCAAACCCTATTTTTTTTTTCTATCTTTCTTAATGAAATGTATATTTCCAATTTCATTTTTTTTTTATCAAACAACGTTATCACTTATATCTAAAAATTTCAATTTCATAGATGGAGATGAAGACAATAAGGCATGCATTTGTAATCTAATTAGTTTTATTAAGACATAAGTGTTCAACTTTAAACCTTAAAGTACAATTCCATGGGATTAAGATTTTCTCTATGATATTTAGTTGTATATTTACACTATGACAAGGTTAGTTGTTGAATTTTACTGTAGTATTTAGAATGACTTGTTATTTTATTTATTAATTATGTCTTTCTTTCAATTAAAAGAGAAAACTTATAGTCTTTTTCATTTCAATTTTTTTTCATTATTTTCTATACTTGTCAAATAAATATTTCTCTTTTATTCTTTTTCTCTACACTAGACATAGTGCGACGAGTTTCAGTTAGAAATTTGTAAGCTTAGAAACATTCATTTGTCTTAAATTTTAAAAATGTAAAGAAAATGAAAATATACATTTCATTTAAAGATGTTAAAAAAAAAAAAAAGGTTCGCTGATTTTTTGTTTAGAGTATATCTTTGTTAAGGAATCCATGTTTTGGTTTTTCTTAAAAAAATGGATTATATTGCTATGTTAACAAACAAATATGACAAGACATTTTTTAATTAATTGTCTCATACCTATTTATTTTAAGAGACAAATAAGCTATCATTTGTTGCTTAAGGGGAAAATTGTTGACTTTTTTAAAAAGATAAAAGATTTGTATAATTTCAAAATTTTTCTAGGGACTCTAAAAAAATTTGCAAGTTTCTTTGTTCTATTTATTGATTCCATCACGTGCACTCGACATTTAATTTGTCTAATCATTGTTTAACATTTTTAATTTGTTACAACATCCTAAATTTATCAAAACGCTATAATTATACTTTTAAAAATATGGATACTATAAAAATTTTCTACGCAAAAGCATTATCAATTATATCTTCTATATCAATATATAATCATGATTTTTTTTTTAAGGTGGACTCAAAGTAATATTAGAAAGGAAAAAGCAAAAGGACAACAGTCAAGTGGGAGCTGACACTCCAGTGTCAACAGCAAAATTCTCCCCTCAACATCCGCATCAGAAATCGGCACTGCTACAAAAACAGTGCCCAAAAGAGAGCCTCCAGCGCTACGTTGTTGGTAAATTAAGGATAGAGTATATCAAATGTTCTCCTAGATTAGTCTTCCGAAACAGAAAAACAAAATTTGAATCCAAAAACTTCGCATTCATCTTGGTTTCCGATCTAGCTTTCGCAACATCATGGGCTGTCCAATTGCTTTCTTTATTCGTCCTCATCGGATCCATCCTCCGGCACATTATTTGTTGCGTCCTCATCATATAAAAGACTAACTTGATAATGTAATAGAGAAAATTTCATTATCAACAATATCTTAAAGGTATATGTGCGTTATTTTATAATTTGAAAGTGCTTGCATAGGTGAACATACCTCAAATGTGATTCTCTCTGTTCTATTATTATTATTTTTTTTCAAAAGTATGCATAATCCTAATGCCTAAGTGCGCCAGGTGTGGTTTGCTTTGATAGTATTCTCGGCGATCAATTTCCTTCTTATCCATCCTAATCTTAGTGGGCTTTTGATGATTTTAGCAAAAGAATCTCTGGCAATAAAAGTTGGTCCATGGGTAGTGACAGGCTATGATCGGTTAGAAGATCCTGACTTGTTTTCTCGTCAAACTAAAGGAAAAAGGTGCGGCAGAGGAAGATGATTCGCCCAAGAACTTCCTTTTTCTTGTGGGTTCCAAGTAGGAAGATATCTGGCAGGGCCATATACATACTGCCAAGTGCCGAGCTCCATATTTGTAGCACCTGTCCTCGGTTTAGTGGCTAGCAGGGTCAAGCAAGCCCCGTCTAACACTCCAGCTTTTAGAGCATAACATCACATCGGCATCGATGGCACCCTCTCCACTCTATCGCTACTCCCACATAATGATGTCGGACAATCACTTAAAATATTGCATATTATCAAGCATGATACGCTTACATGGAAATTCTAGCTAGTCTTACTAACATTGTTTTAAAATTTACCATAGTTTGGTTTGGTCGCTGTCTGAATCTTTAATATTAAAAGTTGACATAAATTATTTAGGCCACCCGGGTATTCCATCGACTAAAATGATGTAAAATTTTGGCATCTCTTCCAAGAATCGACTTTGCACTAACTCGTGAAGAAAAGAAGCCAGCCGTGAGTCACTACCGTATGGAAGACAGATCGCAATGATATATTAACTCAAATATTTAAATATCTTATATGTAAATATGATTTATAAATCGCATATCTAACATGCGATATACTTAAATATATCTCACATTAGAAATATGTGAGTTGGCTAGAGGTATCTCATATTGGGAATATACATTTTTTGCAAAAATAAACACGTATCTAAAACATTGATATCTAGAAAGATAATTGTTGACCTTTTAAAAAAGTGTGAA
Source organism: Combretum micranthum (assembly GCA_024138025.1). Taxonomy (NCBI): domain Eukaryota; kingdom Viridiplantae; phylum Streptophyta; class Magnoliopsida; order Myrtales; family Combretaceae; genus Combretum; species Combretum micranthum. The sequence goes on along the minus strand of JAMXBD010002197.1, from coordinate 109,671 downwards.
AATTGTATAAATTAAAATTTTTTAAGGTATATCCGTGTAATTTATCCTTTATTATTTATTTATTTTTGGTATATATTAACAGCAGAGTGCTATAAAAGGATGAAAGCATGAAATAAGAATTGGGATGTCAAAATGTAAATTTCAAATAAATTTTTCTATTGTTTGCGAACTAAGTCTGAGATCAATTTTTGAGCCAATTATGGCTTAACTTAGATGTAGCGATTTATGCAGGCACATGAAAACCTTCGTCAGTAACTGTTAGATGACAAAATTGTGGCTAACTAATTTGTATGACTTAAAAAAACCTTATAATTTAGTGATATGGACGTCATTATCTCGATAAAATGAATTAAAGTCCATTCTTTTCTCTCCGAATATAGCAGTTTAAGGGGGGGAAAAAACATGTACTTTGAATTGTAGATGGGACACAACTTGTTAAAGTGTAACCCAAACCACTCCATTCAAATGATTTCTGGTATATCGAGGCTGGCGATCAACTACAATACCTCGAGTGAAGCTAGTTGAAGAGAAAGCAGAGAGTCGCAAGTCGAAGATGGAACTTTGCATAGGACAACAGCTTAAGTGCATGTACTTTCAATTTTAGATAATTTAGTATTTCATTTTTAAATTTTAGTAAATTAGTGAGTGTATTTTTAAAATATGTGTAATTCGGTACCTCTATTAAATAATATTCGATTGAAGTTTATTTTGATGATAAGATAATGACAGGTCAAATACTATACTTCTAATTTATGATAATTATTTACTAGTTTAGTACTGTATCTTTAGATTTTGATAATTTTTAATCAAGTGTCTATCATTATCCTATCATCAAAATGAACGCTCATAAAATATTATTTAACAAAGACACCGAACCACACATATTTTAAAAGTATGGATAATAAATTTGTCGAAATCTAAAGATGTCTAAATTACTAAAAATTAAAATTACAAACATTAGACATGGTTTTATCCCGATTTTGCAACAATTGTAGCACCATTTTCATTACGCTGTAGCAAGAAAATAAAATGCACCAATGCACATTATTATACACAGGTTCACTATTTCTTTTTTCCTTTTTTATTTTAACGAAGATTAGGCATATATTGTCACGACTAACGAGTCACATCCTGGGGACTTTAAACCATACCGAGTTGATGGTAAGCGGTTTATTACTTTCCCTTTCCTAAGAAAAAAAGGCTAAAGACATGATTTTTATACGATAGCTAACCATATAATATGATTGGAAGAAATTACAAATAACACTCTTATATTTTAACTTTGGTATAGATATATCTCTAAAATTTTTAAATATTGTAAATACTTTTCTAAATTTTTCATAAATCCGCAATATAGAGATATTATGCTTTTTAAGTTGGGAAAAAGGAAAACACACACACACAATTTAGTCAAATTTAAAAAGTATTTAAGTATACTTTAATAGTTTGACGGGATATGGATATCTCTGCACTAAGATCAAAATTTAAAAATTATTTTCAACTTCTATAAGTTATTTTCAATTTAAAAATTTAGGAGATATATTATTATAACATTTAGAAGTTTGTGAGATAAATTCATATGGCAATAAAAGTTTAGAGAGACGATTATTTTTTATTTTTTATGTTCTTTTTATTACTACAAATGCTAAATTTACCCTCGATATAAACTTCCCATTTCTCATATATTTCTCTTTTTTACGCATTAGTGTAAAATACGTGGTTCAGCATAACAATTGCTGCTCATAGTTGAACTTAAGCTCGACACTCTCGTTTATTTCCCAAGCCATAGCGATACCCATCTTCCTAACCTTCATACTAGGGATATAATTAAAATGATGTGCCCTCAATTCTTTGAACTAAATGCGTCAAGAAAGAATGACAAAATCAAATGGTAATTTGGGCACATACCAAGCTGATATACCAAGCTAATGCATATGAAATATGTACCGAAAACCTGTTACGAGCGGTTGCCATCCGATTACAGGACGGGATCCCTATAACTGTGTATAGATTATAATTGAAAATATGATTTTAGTACACGACATCTGAAATAACCTAATTTATTTAATAATTAATTTTTATATAAAATAATATTAGTTCTAAATATTAAGTTTGAAGTGAATTGATATATGAAAATGAATGTATAAAAATAGATTTGATATATAAGGTGTAAAGTTTTTGTAGTATAAAAAGTGTGTTAGTAGTATGTTATGAATTAATACCATGTTTATTAAATGTAATTATTGATATATTATATGTTGATGAGATTAATGCTATTGTTTTATATATTAATGTGTGTATAGTATTATTAATGTTTGTGTCTTTTGTGAATTAAATGTTAATGTTATGTTTAAAGTCATCAAACAACTTTTGAAATGTCTAAAATTGTTAACAGAATTTCACTATAATTTAAGCCCATTTTCAAGCTTATTTTAACTCCAAATTAACCCCAAATTAAGCCAAACAAAGGCCAACCCATTATATACCCAAAAGTCAAGGTTTGAGATATATATGAGCCTTAATATTGATAAAAAATACACTCTTTTGGCAACCTAAAAATCCCATCCGAAAATATCACTTTATCTTTTTCCTTTGTTTTCTTCTTTTATCCAAACAACTAGCCCAAACCCTTAATAAAGAAATCTTCTAAGCCCAAGTGTTTCTCTACAAGTTAAAGCTTCTTCCATGTAAGTAATATAATCTATAAGTTCTTTCTTACTCTTTCTTTTGCTTTGGAAGTTAAATGCAAGTTAGCATGAGATTTGATATTATATATGAATTTGAATGGTTTTATGTGCTAAGGAATGTTGGGTTGTGTTTTGATGTTATATGGACTTGTTATATATGTTATGGAAGTAGTGAGAAGTGTTGCCAAAGCTGAAGTTGATTTTGAGTAGGTTAAGGTTATGTGAAGTATAGAAGGAAGTTGGAATGTTAGAAGTGTAAAAGAGTGTACCAATATTTAGAATAGTTTTAATAGTTTTGAAGTGTGGGAGTAATGTTATAAATGTTTGGTTTGTGTGAAGTTGAGTTAAGGTTTGAGCATGAATTTGGTTGTTAAAGATGTGAGTAGAAGTTAAGTAGTAACTTGGTGCATGAGTTTTGGATATTCAAGACTAGGTTATGAAGTAAATGTGCTAATGTAATGAAATGAGTTTAGCTTGATGTTTGATGTGCTCAATGATGAAAATGGAGTTTATGCATGTTAGATGTTGATAGAACACATGTTTGATGAATTAGAAGTTGAGAATATGTTTGAAGGAGGTTGGAAAGTGTAAAAGTTGCAAATTTTCGAAGTTTAAAATAGGGATTCTTGGTATTTTCGAAAAGTTGTTCTGTGGTGTACACCAGCATCTGACACGTCAATGCCGCCGGCATAAGCTTTAGAATAGCTAGTGTTAAAGATGATCAAAGGCCAAAATTCTAACGCTGCCTCCAACGCCGCCGTGTAGGCTTTAGAATGGCCAGCGTTGAAGTCCAACGCTGCCGGTGTTGAATGTTAGCGTGACCCCTAAAGTTTTTCATTTTCAAAACTTCATCAAACATTTTTTTAACTTGTCAAATTATTTGTGATGATTTTATGGGTTTGTATGAGTTGTTAGATGTGGGAATGATATGTTATGACCTTGTATTATATTTATTTGAAATTCCATGAGTGCTAGACTTAGATTTAGTTAGTTTTATGCATAATACTAAGTAGAAATGTTAATTGAGTTGATATTCTTTGTTATAGTGATAGAAACTTCTATTCCTTTGAGTGCCTCTGTTGATTCTTTGCATAGCACAGGTATGTGTGACTTGCTTGATGGTTGCTAGGTTAGGAATATTCTAACTTGACCTAATTGAAGATGACTTAAGTCATGTTTGCGTTGGTTGTGATTTTCGTCGTTGAATCCGATCCTGGGAGCAACATTATCTTTTAAATGTCATGATGCAATGACATGTTAGAAGAAGCGCTTAGGCCACTTGTCATGATGCAATAACTTTCATTAGTAGCTTAGCGGGTAATCGATAGGGTATTTGGTAAATATGTAACATTCGTTTATTCTTAAAATGAAATAATATGATTTAGTTCAAGTGTTTATGAAAACAGTTGAATTAGATGATGTTATGGATTAAGTTAAGTGGAGTTAAATAACGGCTAGAAGCCCTAAATGAGATTACTTTTTCTTTTAGAAAGTTTTGTAGGTGATATAAGTATTCGGGCTACTTATATCAATCCCTTGGGCAACTGATGTTACTCAGGACTCCTAATATCCTTGATTGTCCTGGAGTTTGAATACTCCAGTGTCGTTTTGTTTAATAAATTCTAACTAAAGATAATGAAATATGAGTGGTTGCATTGTACTAGATTAAGTTTGCTTGTCATATCGCTTTTGGTTTTGTTATTGTGTACTGGGTCTTTGGCTCACTTTTGCTACTTTTCAGGTGATTGCTATGATGATTTGGGTTATAGATGACTGGGAGAAATTCATGGATGAATGGGATAGATAGGAACTCGAGCTTTGCTTGTGGTTGTTTTTTTTTAAGAAAGTTTTTGTTTAAGATGTTTTGTTAAAGCAAATGTATTTTATATTTTGTTAGAAGGCTTGTTAGTTAAGCCATGTTGTAAAAAGAGATTCCAAGTTTATTTTCTTTGTTAGTTTGACAAAATACGTAAGTTTTGTTGTGTCGTCTATTGGAAACAAAGTTTGTAAATATTTTCTTATAAATGTTTAATATATGTATAGATTACTCATGTGAGTAATCTTTTTGTGAAAAATCTTCACGTGAAGTTTTAATGGTCTTATGCTAACAATTCACATAAATAGTTAGATTTAGGACAACCTTACATATAATATGAAAATATTATATGTGGGGGACTTGATTTACTTAATATTAGTATTAAGTGGGTCGGGTCTTTACAGCATCATTTTAATAAGGATATACATACATATATATAGGAGTTTACATGCTTAAGCTAAAATATCAAGCAATTACCAAGTATCTAGTGATGATTTTAGTTGTTTGCATCTCCTATGATCTTACACTTTAGATGGCCTTAGAAACAATCTTGACTTGATGACATGTAGAGAGATGTAATTAATAAGAGACATGAGAAGCAAAACCAATAATTTCAGTAGTTCTCTAGCATTTGTGACATATCTATTTGTTTGTAGCAAAATTTTGGCCAGTAATCTTCAAAACTCTTGGAACTACAGTCCACTCTACTTCTGGGTAGGAGGCCTTAAGGTTGAAGATTCACAAGCCTGCAAGACAAAAGCCCAATTAGCAAGCATTAGACATGGGTTCAGTGTAACTATTCTAATACTTAAGTTAGTAAGTGTATAAGATGCACAATAGTAAGGTGGAGAGGGAGAGAGGTTGGAAAGTATAGGTCAATAAAATGAATTGAAAGATTTACATGAATAAGCTTTACTTGTAAATTTTAGTAGTAGTTCTTTAGTCTTACATTTTTTTACCCCTTGCCTTAGGCACCACATAGACAGTAAAACAATGGACATAAAAGAAGATTTTATCCCTTGTGAGTGATTTCATATGATAAATCAAGTTATTGAACAAATTTGTTATGCATTTGTGCTAAGGGTCTTCAATTAGCTTTTGTAAGTGCCAATGTCAATTCATATTAAAAGTGTGAACTAAGGTTTTAATTTCAATTTAGGGGTTCTTCTTCTGTTTATATTGTCATTAGGTTTCCTGGATAGAGGAGAGGAGATATAAATAACGTTCATTAATTAATTTTTATATAAAGATAAAATGTGTTTTTAATTTTTAAGTTATACATTCAGTGCCTTTTCTTTCTTTTTTTTTTTTTTTTCAATTTTTCAGGATTACTTTCCATACTCTCAAGTATAATGCCAAGATGGAATTTATTTTTATTTATCTGCTAAACAAACAAAGTTAAATGAATTGTATAAAATAGTAATGATGACACAAAAAGTTCAAATTAGTTAATAAATTTTACAACTTGAAAGTTCAAGCAAAAAATTTAATCTTTACCAAATGTTCAAATAGCATTTGTGATACTATCCTGTCTTCAATTCATTAAGTTCAGTAAGAAACCTGAACCTCAAACAACATGAACTTTAGTGTTTGTGTTGTAATTTCATTAGATAAAGCTTTTATTGTGAGATCCAAAACAATTCAGGTGTTTATATTTATGGGTTTGAAATGGAACAATTTTGGGTCCGGTTTTGATTTTGATTTTGATTTTAGATTTTGGATTAAGTAAGCTTTGAGGGTTTGGTTGCTATACAAATTTATCATTAAAGGGTTTTCAATATTTTAATTATTCTTCAAATTCATAATTAAAGATTAAGGGATATTATACTTGGGGAGGGTGAATTAAAGTATTTCCTCCCTTTTATTGAATAAATAATTTTTTGCTTATGTAATATTGTGAGAGAGTTTTTGAGATTATATTTATAGTGTTTACAGTTTTGGATGGATTTTATGGATGTCTTATTTTATATAGAAGCCTTTAAATATTATTACATCCATTTTAATCATAATCTTATTTACTGCAAAAAAAATTGAGCTTTAAACAAACAATTCTATCTTTAAAACGTAAATTTATGTCATAAAAATCATCGTTGTTATGATTTTAGGTTGTTATTAAATTTTTGATTTCCTATCGTATTAATCCACTTTATTTAACATGCATTATATTTAAATTTTATTCTCTAATTTATGTCGTATAGCTGGGCAAAAAAAAAAGAAAAAATTATTTCGTATAAAGAAAAGTCTCGTCTACAGTGGTCCAACCAATAGGGTCTCTACATTTTCTTCTTTTTTTTTTTTTTTAGCTGCCTATGTTTTAATGTCATGTATATTGACTTCGGCATATCATCAGAGTATTGAATTGGTCTCATTTTTTGGTATTTGCAGATTATGTAGGAATAAAAAAATAATGATTATAAGCTTTTTTATTGGACCAATTACAAGAATAATCAGAAATCAAAGTTTATGATTACAGATTTAGCAACCTTAAGTTTTGAAGTCAAATGGCAGAATTGCTATTCATCAAAAGAAAGATGAAGCGTTCGTCGACTAGACCGACGGCAAGTTTGTCGAGAGGAGGATTCTAGAGACGGTCTTCATGTTAATAGTGCCGATCATTTCAAGTGCAATGGAACAGGAAACTACCCGATGCATTGATTTCAAGCTGACTTTGATTTCATCGTATCACTTGTTGGACTGTGCCAATTCAAAATGTTGGATTTGAACCATTCCTTGTACTTAACAAATATGAGTAATCTCTAGAAATCTATAATTTTGCTTTGCCTCATTTGAAATTGTAGGTTTCAGTATTAACTTTTCCAAACCTAATCCTTATAAAATAGAATAAAGTGATATATCATGTTTGGTTCAGAAGAACCATTTGGAATGAAATAAATTAAATGGAATGAGTTTTAGAATCATAAATTCATTTCTATATTGTAAGTGACACAAAATGGAATGAATGAATAAGTATAAAATGTAGTAATAAATATAAATTATAGATATGTGATGAGATAAAAAAGGTAGTTAAACTATCATATTATTAAAGCAAAAGCAACCCTCCTTTGGTGTCTTTAGTGTAAACATTTTTAGTGTAAATATTTTTAATATAATGCTTTTAGCATATCGGCATAAAATATTTTTCATATCTCTAAAAATCATGAAAATTAATAGGTTTGAATATAATTAAATAAGGGTTGAATAGATAGTTTTTTTTTTTTTTTTTCCTTTTTTAGGATATGGACATAAAATATCTTTGAAATCATAAAATTAAATAGGGATTGAATAGACATAGTTTTTTCCATGTAAAATATTTTTTGGTATTCCAAAATCATGAATTAAATAGGGTTTGAATAGAATTAAATAGGATTGAATAGACATAATTTTTTTTCTCTTTTAGCATATGAGTGTAAAATATTTTTGTGTCCCTAAAATCATGAAATTAAATAGAATTGAATAGGGACTGAAAAGACATATTCTTTTCATTTTTTAGCCTAAGCATGTATCTTTATATACCTATCTAAACCCCTTATACAATATTTATGCATGGTAGTTACTCAATATGGAGAAGTTACTTGTGAAAATACAATTGTAATTATGATTTGTAATTAATTTCCTAATTTCTAGGACTAATTAAGGTTGTCATCTTCCAACCTGTCAAAATAATATATCTATTTAATTATATATGTTGGGATGTTTTATTTGCACACGCATCATGGGTGCATCGTCTTGTATATAATTAAAGAAATTGAAATGAATTTAATAAATTATGCCTTTTATAAGTGTATCCAAACGTAGAAAATCATAAAGAACCCGAATTTATAATTCCATTTCGGGATACATTCCCATGAATTAAAGGTGACATAAGTGTATAAGGTATAGCTAATCTTGTACTAACGTTGTAAAAATCATTAATTAATGATATCAAGCAAAGTAAAATATGATATAGTTAATAAATAGTACTTAAAAACTCCTTGGTGGAATAAAGGTAAGCCAAGTGCCTATACTTTCAATTTTTGTAATTTAGTATCTTATCTTTAAATTTTAACAAATTAACGCTCGTACTTTTGAAGTATGTGTGATTCAATGCCTCTGTCAAATAATATTTGACGGACATTCATTCTAATAACAAGATAATGGCAACCCTTAGCAAAAAAATTACAAAATCCTTAAGATGCGAACTAAACTGCTAAAAAATTATTAAAAATTAAAAGTATAAACACTTGTCTGTCATTATCCTATCATCACAATGAACATTTGTAAAATATTATTTAACAAGGGCACTGAATCAAACATACTTTGAAAGTATAGACATTAACTTGCTAAAATCTAAAGATGAAACACTAACTTGCCAAAAATTTTAAGTGAAGGTATTTGGCTTACTATTATCCCCTCGTTGGTAGACTCTCATTTCTTCTCAAAGTAATGTTACTAATGGCACACTCGCAACTCTCATATGGTTTTGGGTCTCAATTTCTCTTGTATGCTGTCATTGTTAACAGGGTTCTATCTTTTCATTTCCATCATTTCAAATATCTCTTACATATCTATTGTTGAATTAAATTCACTTACTATTTTAGTAATGATTTGGTTTGGTATAAATCATTGTGAGCAAATTGCTATCTTTTTCTAAGGAAATAAGCTTTGTTCAAATTAAAATTGTTTGAATCTTGATTTGTTTTGTTGTATTATGCATTTCATCTTATGTTCATTCATTAGTACTATAATCAAGTTCATAACGCTATTCATTTTAAACAAGGGGCTAAACTTATCATGGATTTTAATTTTGATTATATTTCATTATATATTGTTTATATTTATAATATCAGTATTATATATTATATGAATGTAGTAATAAATTTCACATTTTAATTATGAAATAGTCTAAATAAATGTTTTTAAGAAGGGCAAAAAGGTAACATTAAATTTAAATAAGGATCAATTTTTTCTTGCTACAAAAAAAAAAAGATAAGTTAGTGGGGGAAAATATATTTAAATCTTCAGGAAGTAACCACCCCTTAATTTTCCTTTACGTTATAAAAATTCCATCCCCTATTCTCTTAATCATCATTTGCAACTTTTGAAGAATCCCAATGTAATTTTGTGGTAAGTAGTATTTTCTTTTTTTTTTTTTGGCATTTTTGACAAGATAAATACATGGATGATGAAACTTAGGTGTATTGATGTTGACAATGACATTTCATGATAACTCGATAAGGATAACAAAAGTTTGGAGCTATTTCTTGAGAAACATCAAAAGGCGAGAGTTAAAAGAATTGTAGCAGATGAAAAAATTGAAAAATTACAAGAAGGTAAAATAGGTTATGGATTTGATGTACTGAGTGTCGGTTCTCTTATAACTACTAAAATATGTGTTTAATATGGTGTTAGAATGATGAATGTTAGTATAGAAGGGATAAACCACATTTTTGGATTGAAAACAAAAGAAAACTTAAGTATTTGGCATTCTTGAGAGCATGTGATCCAATGCATGACCCATGTATAGGTCATGTTAACCTTAAAAGTCACAAATTTATGAATGGAGCGTTACTAAAAATGCATAGCCACTTACATGAGCTTGTTTATGGGCCATGTAAACTTTCCATGAGTCGTACGACTACTTGCACGAGCCCATGTATAATTTGTGGTTTGTTTTTGTAATTTGCATGACCTTTCAACATGGCTATGTAATAACCTGTGTGCCTTACATGACTTTTAAGCATGGCCATGTACCAGCCCATATACTTTGTAACTTCTTCGAATTTGCCTTTTTCTTTCTAGAAAAAAAAAAAAAAATTGGAACTCATTTAACTCCTCCTCTAGGATTAAAGCTTATAAGATCTTTAAACCTATATATTAGTTAGCTAAAGAGCGAGAACTATAAAAATGCAACATAAGTAAGCCTGGTAGTATTAATGGTTTTAAGTACATTAAGTGTTATATAATTCAAGTTAGAGGATTCTAGTGTTTAGGATAGATCGACTTTCTAAATACATGTATATCTTACTTGCTACTTGTGCTTTCTTAGGATATAATCATAAATTAACTAAATGACAATCTAATTATAAGAGTATGTTGTTGCTTATGTGTGACTGTTGTAGGTAGGCAATATCCATACTACTATCATGGTAACCTGATGATCATGGTGTGACGTTGTTCCAAGTGGAGTTACACATAGAAAGGATCAGGGTAGATTTAGGTATTCTAGTATCATGGTTATTGAGGACTGCCCAATAGCCAATATATAAGTATGTGTATATACACGTGTGATAAAATATAGACTTATCCCTTTGATGCTTGTTTAGCTTAAAAGTTGAAGACAATGAATTAAATGCTTGTTATATGAAACATATCTAAATGCATGTGATTGATTGATTACCTGTATATGCACATGCTCTTGTGGTGTATGCATACAGGGATCTAACTCACTCTTTATCTATTTTTTCATGTACAGAAAATTAAAGGTTATATTTTGTTAATTGTCGACCAAAGAACAACATGAGATTCTACATTAGAGTGTCTAAAGATTGTAAACAAATTGATGTATAATTTGTATTGGATAATTAAGGCATGTCTTACCTAAAGTTCGCATCCATTTTGTAATAAGAACTGGTGGATCCTATTGTGTAATTTAGAGGATTAACTATTAATTATGGATTTTTAGTAATTCTAAACTTTAATGTGTCTATACACATTATGGACATGTGGGCAGTTGTAACGCCTCTAAACAGGGCATTACAAATTATATAGGAACATTATACTCTACAAGTTGTTCTTATCAAGCTTTTTTTAAGGGTCTATAAACTAGTGTTATTTCTTCATCTTGTCATAATTAAAGTTCTCATTAAATATTAAAAAAATATATATCATTAATGAAAATATAATAATTATTTTGGGGAATAAAAACTTGAAAATTGAAACGCAAAAACAAAATCTTTCCCTTTCGAACTCTTCAACTAGTGGCACCAAGTAGCAAAATGCCCAACCTAAATTCAACAATAATACAAACACTATAACAATGATAACCTACATCGTTTGACCCGTAGCTTCACTCTACAATCATCTACCACACATTTCAATTGTGATATATACAAGGAGAGCTTGACAAAGAAAATGCAAGAGGGAAAAAGGAACTCACTGCATTTGAATGTTGCTTTGTATGATTATAATAAAACGTAACAGAGAAATATTCAAGACTTTATAAGCCTATACATTTAAACATAACTTACCCATATGGTAGTTGTTTTAGTTGTTCTAAGTTTACTAGTTTAGTACTTTATGATGGCTTCATAAAATATTATGTAATACACTAGAATTAATGTCATTTATGACCAACCATGTGCACACAATGAGTATGGACATACTATAGCTCAAAACCTATTAAGACTCTATAATTTGCTCCATAAATAACTCCAAATCATTCATATATTAATAACTTCAAATAATGTCTAATTATGTACTTGTTATCATAAGTAGTCACATAATTAGTCTCATCTCGTAATTTACGTGAATTCAATTAACAAATATCTTAAAGAGTTGATCCTACTAATACTACATGAATTATACGTTTAATTAGAGTGCTACTCTACTGTAAACACTAAATACATATTAGCATTCAAATGAACTACACATGCCAAAATCTTTGTTTCATAAATCAACATAATTTGTTCATCATTTGGCAAGTCTTCCTTGATAGTGATGTTCCCAAAACTCACTAATTGGTTACAACTAATAATATAATAGTCATATGTTCACACCATCTATACTCAAAAAACATGGAAGAATGAGTCAGAGCCTAGTTTTACATATATACCACAATTGCATGCACATGATTAAGCATAAATGCATTCACATGTAGACATAAAATTAATGCAACAACTAACTTTTTGTTATATTTAGCTTAAGTTATGCAAACTGTAAAAAAAAATAGCTCAGTGTCCTAATACCATAAGTTGAAATCACATAGACCTACTCATAATCATCTCCACACACAACTCCATGCAGGGACAATGGTACAAAAAGATCATCATAGTGCGTGTCAACGTCATTAGTACTTTTGATTAACCAACCACACACGTAACAGACAAATTTTATGGCTAGCTATTCAATTAGATGTTTTAATATTCTATTTTAAACAAGTATAAGCAATAAACAAAATATGTGCATAGTTGGAATGTTGTCTCGACACATAACCAAAGTTATAGGATGCCTAAAACCTAACATAACAGGCAATTAAAAGGTAGTTAGGATCATCTTGCATGCCCTAAGTTTACTTATTACACATTGGTCTTATATACTTCTACATAAACTAACTCATGATTATCATTTGATTATTTGATATGAAATTAGTATTTAATTTGGTTTTTATCATGATTTCAAGTTTCCAAGCGTAAGTGAACCTTAAAGAAAGGAATTGAATAAAAGTTTCATGATTTTAGAAGAGAATCTTACAAGTTTGAAGCAGTTGTATTGAACATGACTTTTAAGCAATTCATGCAAGGGTTATGTGGATCATAGAAGCTAAACATTTAGCTATACATGGGCCCGTGCAATGGATTGTGTGGTTCACAAAGGTTAAATGCAACCTATGCACTAGCTCATGCATTGATCATGTTGCTCTAGAAACACTACATTCATGAGTTTTCCCTTTATTCTTAATCTAGAAACATTCAAATCCTTCCATATTAATGTCCACATTCTAACATCATTTTAAACACATGTCTATACATTCCTACTAGAAATAACACTCAAGATATCAAATTACCACAAAAACCACATTACTTACTTGCAACACTTAAATCTCTCTTTTTTTCTAGAATTTCTTAAGTTCCCAACATTAGGGATTTTCTAAGAAACCTTTTTAAGAATTCACTATCATCTCCAGAAAATGACACTATCAACATCTAAATACCAAAATTTTGTTATCTATATATTTATTTTGTTGAAAACAACAAAAAATGAAAGGAAACAACAACTTACCATGCAATTTTGTTTGGGGTTCTTCAAGATTTGTAGGCAATGGTTGGGAGAAAGTAGGGATGGGAAAAAACTTATAAAACCAAAAAATCAATCTAAAAAACATGGTTATCCAGTCCATTGGTTTCGATTTAGGATCATGTTTTTATTTTTTTTTTCGATTTTGGTTTGTAACAATGATAAATCGATGGTTAACAATTAATCATTAAAAAAGTAATAATTCAAACATTTATATTTTAATTATTATGTTATTGTTGTGTTGTAATTTTAAAAAAAGAGAAGACTTTAAAGTTTTAATTTATGTAATGTTGTATTAGAGCTATATTCTTAATTTGTTATTAGTTGTATAGTTATTTAACTTGTTGATTTACAATATTTTAATGTAATTGTGATATTTCATTTGTTAATTTGCAAATTTTAAATGTAATTATAAAACAAAAAAGATTAACTTTTTATGGGCCAACTAGAAATATGGTTCACTATAACTTTTGATTAACCATTATATTAAATGGTTAAAAACCGAAAGCCAAAAATATTAAAAAAAAAACAAATAACCGTTAAGGTGATTAATCATTAATAATAAACCAGTTTAGGTTTGTGATTTTAAAAAACCAATTATTTTGATTCGATTTAAAAAATGGAATTGTGGACTAATTAACCATACAACACCCACCCTTACGATGAATGAGAAAAAATTGTATGTAACAGAGAGAAAAAATATAAATGTCAATTTTGTTTCTAGAGATTTAAATATGTTTCTCATCCAATGCATTTGTTGGATTTTATGCTGGGACAATTTGCCCCAATTTTAAAAGAAGAAAATTACATTCTACCTTCAATATGATTAAATTTATTTAGGCTATTTTATATTATATTCAAGTATGCTAAAAATATTAACCATTAGTTACCATCATGCTGTACTAATCCAATGAAGAAGATGATGTCTGCAACAAGAATATTCAGTCGGCCCAGTGGCTGGCAAAGAAGAGGAAAATCAAGTTTAATTTTTTGTTGCTTTTGTTTTTCCTTTGCTCTTCTTTTTTTTTTTTTTTTAATTTTTAATTATACCATTCCATTAAATATTAATATGATTAACAACATTATTTTATCGAATTATCTAGCCTATCATAAATTTACACATATCCTTTGATTAATCGAGATAAAACATAGGGATATAAAATGTCAAAAATAAGACCATAGAGATAAAACATAGGTATATAAAATGTCAAAAATAAGACTATAGATATGCGAACACTCAAATTAAGGGTGATCGGATATAAGATGGATAGGATATGAAGCATTATCAGTATAATACCCTGTAAGGTACATGATATTAGATTTCATACCTGGAACCTACCATGCGGCCACTTGTACCCATCTTATACCATGTACTCTATAAAATCTATAAAGTATAGGGTGCTCTGTGGAACCTATATTTTGTTTTTTAACAAAATCTCTTTATTTTTCTTTCTTTTTAAAACATCAAGTATATAGTTTTTTATATGCTTTAATGTAATATGTAACATTATCTTATTTGCATACATTTATATAAACAACATGAAGAAAGAAATTTGAAAAGTAATTTATTAATATCAGAAATTCTATAATATATAGAATATATTTATGTGTGTAAGTTGAAACCTACAACAAATATTCATGGAACCTATTTATATGATATTAAACAAAATTATAAAACTTGCCAAAATTCTAAAATTAAAAATTTGGAGCTACTTCTATATATTAATTAGTATTATAATATAAAAATACCTCCACATAATTTTGGAGTTCAAGTACGTATATATACAACCATAGTTTTTTTTTAAAATAAATATAACAAGTTATTCTAAAATAAAATATTACAAATCCTTCTATAATAAAACTTTTTTAAATGTAGTGTACAAATAATAATCTTGAATATAAATAGTTACAAAATAAAATATGGAATATCATTATTTATTATATATTAATATTATTATATAATATTTAATAGATAGATACATGATATCCGATAACATGAATCTTGTACAACATAATACATGTTTCAGGGTTAATATAGCATTTGAAGATCTCATACTCGTATCATACCCTGTGAAAATAGGTTTCGAAAAATCAATACTCATACCTTACCTTATGACCCTTAATACCCATTCGGAATCTATCCGGTCGAGTAGGATCCGAGTGAGTATCCTATACAACAGAGTTATCCACTCACCTCTAACTCAAATAACGAAAACTCAAGTACATAAAATAGGATTTATCCTTAGCTAATTTAAATTTTAGCATAAAATGCAAAAGATTTATATGGCTAGTTGAAATATAAGGGGGAAAAAAAGGGCACTTATTTTAATTTTTGTAGTCAACCGAATATATGTATGTACAAAAGAAGATTTTTCTTCCGAAGAAGTTTCAACGTAATGAACACGGTCGTAATCATCCCCGTGGTCCAGCCACGGCGGTACGGGCTCGTGGCTGTAGACGAAGACCCGACTCATAAAGTCACGTCTTCTTCCGTCTTTTTTCAAAAATTTAATCGATGTCTGACCATTGGCCAAAAAAAAAAAAAAAAAAAAAAAATGCGTCTGATCCACTCCCCACCACAACAGTACAAAAATGATCCTATCTATCTTCTCTGGATTTTTTTTCAATATCTTCCTAAAATTTTATCTTAGTATAATTAATAGTTGATATTGTTAAAAAAAAAAAAATAATAATAATAAAAATAATTAAGGTATTTAAGAATTTAGATAAATTTAAAAAATCAAGGAATAAAAAATTCATGCAAACAATACTTTTAAGTAGCAATTGGATGTAAGATTTGAACAATACAAGAGAAATTGGATAGCACATTAAATGAAATATTGGAGAACCATATATGATATCTGGATAAAAATTTTTCGTGTTGTTGATTGTTTGATGTATATATGTATAGTATAAGAATTTTATAATATGTTTGAGTTCTCTAATGAATAAATTATATGTTTCATCCTCAGCATAATATTAGTTTCTTTAATTTTATCCAATACTCTTGACACCGTTATCTAGAGTCAAAGTCTATGACAATAATTAGGATTTTTATCCCGTTTACTCCTACAAGTTTATGCTAACAATAATTAGAAAAAGAATTTATAGATCCGTTCCATTTTTTTTTAATTGGATCCATCTCTCAAATTATTGAAGAGTTTAAATTTATAACAAAATTACATTAAACCTTCAAGGTTTCAATAATTAATCAGAGTCCGACAAAAGAAAACATTAAAAGTGCCCTTTCTTTTTATTTTGATTCTTTCATTTTGATCCTCCACCGCTAAAGAAACCTCCATCACAATTCTGCTTGGCTCAGGGCCTCGCAGTTCTGGAAATACTAAAATACCCTTGGCTTATGCACTACCTTTTTAAGTAAAATACCAATATAAGGTCATTTAAGTAACAACGATTTAGGATCCTTTTCTTTTCCTGATGGGACTTTTAGCTCTCTACTCAAAAGGAAATTGTAATACAATTGCACATCACATCTCTTCTTTTCTTATCACCAATCCCTGGTTTCGAGTGAAAAAGCTTGAAAATTTCTTTGCGAAGAAATTTGTGCTTGGCTATTTAAGTTAAAGTGAAAGATGAAGAAGAGGAGAAGAGAGAGAGACGTTTTCCACTTTTTAATCGACTTTTTTTCTCTCCAAAATTAGAGAGGAGATGTCAGAAAATTATGGAAAAGAAAGTAAATTACTAAAATATTTTGCTTATTAATATTTATGAAAATAATATAAGAATAATATTATCAATCACTACCTCTCTTTTTTTTTTTTCTTTTCCATTATAAAGTTACTAAATACAAAATAAACTTTTACTCATTTCCACCACCTCTCTTTTCTTTTCGCTCATTTCCACCGGTTTTCGCTTTTAATAATGTTCTCAAAAGAGTGTCAGTCTCAATCTTATCATCATTTATGTTGCTCAGTTCTTCTTTGCTTCCTCTAGTAATCTACTACTTTCAAAATACTAACAAAAATTATTGGATAATGTTGGATTTTTTCCGATAATTTTAATAACAACTAGATGGCGGTCCATAATTCCACAATATCAGGAACGTGGATAATGCTCCTCTAACGTTCTGGAGCGATTACCTACATCCGAACAACTAACTCGTTGATGAACTGAGTCAATATATATATCATCTTCGGGGGTCCCTAAGCTTGCTCTCGTTCTTTTAAAAAATTACACCATCAATATTGAGGGAGAAAAGTTTAGAAGCACCAAACCAAAATCAAAAACTAACCGTTGTTGAGTATCATTTCCATCTTGTCTGCAATGGCTAGAGGTATGTGATTCGTTCCTTTTTGCTTCCGCTTTAATTTCTACTATGTTCATATGGTTATTGAACATGTTGAGACAAATTTGTGAATAACATTTAGTATAAGATCTTTAAGATTGCCTTTACCTTGCTCTATTTCTGGTTGGTTTAATTTTCTAGTATACATAAATGATTTCTATCTATTTTGTTTATATGCTCTGTATTGCTTCTTTTGGGAATATAGTGAAATAGTTAGGTCCGAAGGGTCATGAGGTTAAAGACAATGTGAAAACATATGTGTATGTATACACTTTATATATGTTTCGAATGATAAAAAAAAAGGATCTAAAACGGGTCAAATGACCCGGCGAGAGGTAGAAGACGATACATATACTTGTGTGTTGATGTGCGTATGTTTTAAGTTTACATGTCAAGGGTGCTTCAACCTTCAGTGAAATGTTGATTTAAATTAAATTATTTTAATTATTTAATAAACAGTAGCCTTTTGGAAAAGTTACGGTCTTCTTGTTCCCATGCGCATTATGAAACATCAAATATATGTCAGAGTGTGTGTTTTAAGTAACATCCCAGGGCTGTTTCAGTGATATGTGGGGTTTAAATAAGATTATTTATCTGTTTAATAATAATGAGTGAATATAATATATGGGGCTTTCCTATTAGTTGAATGCAAAGACGTAATGTACATATATATACATTCTACGGTAGATTAAAATATGATGGCTATATGTTAGGATAGTCTTGAATCTACGAACTTCAATTTTCCCATTACCCCTTATCCACCAAGTTGATGTTGATTTAATGTGTCTAAATTATTTATTATCATTTATTATTATAATATTTAGTAAATAATTTAACATATTAAAATTAGTTTGTATTTGTTTATTAAAGTAAATAAATTCCTATTGGCTCTCTATGAATTTAATGTTAGATGCATATATTATTTATTTGTTTATATGTATAATTTGTGGTTATCAATTGTACATAAAATGTTGATTACATGACATATGTATGTTGGAATTGAGTTCATATGATATTGCTTATGGCTTATGCAATAATTGAGCTTAAGAATTTAGTTAATGTTTAAGTGATCTATATAATTAGAGAGTAGCCACAACATCTTTAATTAATTAAAATTGTATATTAAGGATAATTTAAGATCACATATGGAAAACAAACATTAGTCGTGATTAATTATATGCAATATAATAGATCTTATCCCACGGGAATTTTTATTATATTGTGTATGATTGATTAGGTTAAAATATCAAATTATATTTTCTAATTTACCCATAGGGATTAGAAAAAAAGAACATGATTTGATAGTTTCATCATAAAACTTAAGATGAATCTAATTGAATTAGAACTTTAGCCCACAGGCAAGTTTTATGTCACTAGATTCATATTTCAGCATAATTTTTCGTTGTTAAAAACATGTTCTATGTTAATTAGTCTCAAAATTTTGTAATGTGAGCATGCATATTTAATTATTGCAACAATTCAACTTGTCAATTACTCTGATACGCAATGTGATGTTCCTGAACTTAAAGGGGATAACTATAAAGTTTGGAAGGAGAGAATTCTCCTTCATTTGGGATGGATGGACATTGAATATGCCATAAGGAAAGAGGAGTCCCCTGTAATAACTGAAATTAGTACTCTAGATGCAATAAGTTTTTATGAAAAATGGGAGCGATCTAATCGCTTGGTAGTTATGTTCATAAAGACCAAAATTTATGCTGGTATAAGGGGCTCCGTCTAGCAATATCAAAAGGTCTAAGATTTGCTAAAGACCATTGATGAGCAATTTGCTACTTCATACAAGGCAATTGCCAACACCTTAATTATAGAACTTTCAACTCTGAGGCTCATCGGAATTAAGGGTGTACGTGATCATATCATGCGCATGAGGGACATTGCGGCCTAACTAAAAGCATTGGAAGTTAAGTTATCAGAACCCTTCTCGGCTCACTACATTCTTTGTACTTTACCTCAGCAGTATAGCCTATTTAAGATGTCCTACAACACACATAAGGATAAATGGTCAATCAATGAGTTATTGACCATGTGTGTTCAGGAAGAGGGTAAACTACTTATGGAGGAAAAGGAAAAGAAAAGAATGAACTTAACTATTCATGGAAAGAGCAAGAAGAAGGATCAGGCCAAAGACAAAGGGAAAGGGAAAATCCTCCCATAAAGGACATAAAGAAGGAGAGTGTGTGCTTCTTCTATAAAAAAAAAAAGGGATACATGAAGAAACAATGCTCCAAGTTCATGTAGTGGCTTGATAAGAAAGGCACTCAACTTTCATTTATTTGTTATGAATCCAATATGATTGATGTTAATTATAACACATGGTGGATTGATTCTGGTTCTACAATCCATGTGACCAATTTATTGCAGAATTTAGTAGACCTGGGGAAACCAGTGGGAAGTGAGTGTAGCATCTAATCAGGCAATAAGATGTCCTCACATGTGGAGGCTATTGGGATGTGCAGCTTAGTTTTCAGTAGTGGTTACATTTTAGATTTGCAAAAGACATTTTATATTCCTGGTTATTCTAGGAATTTAATTTCAGTTTCTAAACTTCTATCAGATGGTTATTCCTTTAACTTTTCAAACTCTGGATTTAATTTATTCTATAAATATGATGTTATTAGATATGGTACCTTGTCTGATGGTATTTTTCTTCTTAATTTATGAAATGATGATAACCATACTATTATGCATGTTCATGAAAAGGTTGGCACTAAACGATATGTTGTGAA
The DNA here is from genome assembly GCA_024138025.1 of Combretum micranthum. Lineage (NCBI taxonomy): Eukaryota > Viridiplantae > Streptophyta > Magnoliopsida > Myrtales > Combretaceae > Combretum > Combretum micranthum. Next base: position 89,124 of record JAMXBD010002197.1, on the reverse strand, counting down.
TGAAGAATACTCTATGTTGTGGCATCGGAGATTAGGACATATCTCTATTGATAGAATTAAGAGGTTGGTGAATGATGGGATACTTAGTACTTTAAATTTCATTAATTTTGAGACTCGTATAAGCTGTATTTATGGAAAATGGACTAACAAGACAAAGAAGGATGCCAAAAGGAGTTCTAAATTATTGGAGATCATACATACAGACATTTGTAGTCCAGATATGGATGCGTATCATGATAAATACTTTGACTCTTTCATAGATGATTACTCGCGATATATGTATCTCTACTTGCTTAACAACAAGAATGAAGCACTAGATGCTTTTAAGGTATTTAAAGCTGAAGTAGAGAAATAATGTGGAAAACAAATTAAAGTCATGAGATCCGATAGAGGCGGATAGTATTATGGTAGATACACAGAGAGTGAACAAGCAACTAGTCCATTTACAAGGTTTCTTTAAGAGAATGAGATTGCTGCCCAATACAATTTACCACGTTCTCCATGTCAAAATGGAGTAGCTGAAAGGAGAAACCAAACATTATTAGACATGGTATGGAGCATGCTTGCAAGCTCCAAGCTTCCTAACTCATTGTGGACTGAAGCTCTTAAAACGATAGCATATATATTGAACCGAATTCCAACCAAGGTTGTCGAAAAGACACCATTTGAGTTATTCAAATGGTGGAAATCGAGTTTTCGACATGTACGTGTTTGGGGATGTTCGTTTAAAGTAAGAGTCTATAATTTACAAGAGAAGAAATTGGACCCAAGGACTATTAGTGGATATTTCATTGGATATGTTGAAAAGTCTAATGGATATAGATTTTATTGTCCATCTCATAGCATTAGGTTTGTGGAATCAAGAAATGCAAAATTTCTTGAGAATGACTTGATTAGTGGGAGCGATAAATCTCACCCATTAATTCTGAGAAAGATCATACAGATGCTCAATGTACCACTTCAAGTAGCGGACTGGTCGTTGTTGTTTGAACAACTTGCTGATTAACATGATTCAATTCCTCAAGAGAATGTTGATGCAGCATTAAGACGATCTATTAAAGTAAGGAAAGCAACAATTCCTAGTGACTATGTTGTGTATCTGCAGGAGTCTGACTACAATGTTGGAGCCGAAAATGATTTTAAGACGTTTTCACAAGCCATGAGTTCTAAGGATTTGAACTTATGGCATAATGCCATGAAAGAAGAGATGGATTCGATGGCATCAAATAGAGTCTGGAATCTTGTCAAATTGCCTAATGGTGTAAAAGCCATTGGATGCAAATGGGTCTTCAAAACAAAAAAGGACTCATGAGGCAATGTTGAGAGACATAAAGCAAGACTCGTCGCTAAATGATTCACTTAGAGAGAAGGAATTGACTACACAGAGACATTTTCTCTTGTATCAAAGAAAGATTCCCTTCGAGTAATTATGGCATTGGTTGCACATTTTGATTTAGAGTTGCACGAAATGGATGTGAAAACGACTTTCCTTAATGGTGATATAGAGGAAGAGGTTTACATGAAACAACTAGAAGGATTCTTCACTAGTAATGGTGAGCATTTGGTTTGTAAGTTTAATAAATCTATATATGGATTAAAACAAGCCTCCCATCAATGGTATTTAAAATTCCATTATGTCGTTACTTCATTTGGTTTTGAAGAGAACATTATGGATCAATGTATATACCAAAAAGTCAGTGGGAGTAAAGTTTGTTTTCTTGTGCTATATGTGGATGACATTTTGCTTGCAACCAATGATAGGGGTTTGCTATATGAGGTGAAACAATTCCTCTCGAAGAACTTTGATATGAAGGATATGGGTGAGGCATCTTATGTCATTGGCATTAAGATCCATAGGGAAAGATCTCGAGACATTTTAGGTTTGTCTCAAGAGACCTATATCAACAATGTTTTAGAGAGATTTCGAATGAGGAATTATTCACTAAGTGTGGCACCCATTGTGAAGGGTGACAAATTCAACTTAAGTCAATGCCCCAAAAATGAGCTTGAAAGGGAACCAATGAAAAACATCCCTTATGCTTCAGCCGTTGGAAGCCTTCTATATGCTCGGGTCTGTACCAGACCTGACATTGCATTTTTTGTTGGGATGCTAGGGAGATATCAGAGAAACCCAGGTATTGACCATTGGAGAGCTACAAAGAAGGTAATGAGATACGTTTAAGGAATAAGGGATCACATGCTTATGAATAGACGGACTGACAGTCTGGAGGTTATTGGATACTCTGATGCGGACTTTGCTGGTTGCGTTGATTCACGTAAATCAACATCTGATCACATCTTTATGCTTGCCGGTGGAGTTGTATCTTAGAGGAGTGTGAAACAGACCTTGACTAGTACGTTCACTATGGAAGCCGAGTTTGTATCTTGCTTTGAGGCTACCTCACGTGGTGTATGGTTTAAGAGTTTCATGTCTGGGCTTAGAATTGTCAATTCTATTTCTAAGCCATTGAGACTATACTGCGATAACTCAAATGTTGTGTTTATGGCTAAAAATAATAAAAGCGGTAATCGAAGTAAGCATATCGACATCAAATACTTAGCTATAAGAGAACATATTAAGGAAAAGAAAGTGGTCATCGAGCACATTAGCACTGAGTTAATGATAGTTGATCCTTTAACTAAAGGCATGCCACAAAATAATTATATAGATCATGTAGTGAGAACGAGACTTGGTCCCATGATGTAGTCTTTTATGGTACATGCATTTGATGTTTAATGAAACTCTTATTCTGTTGATGCTTTCTCATATGGTTTTGTGTACACGTATCATTTATTTATTCATTTTTTTGAGAAATATCATTAAGTTTGGACCTCGAATAAGCATTGGGTTTATTTATTAATTCGTATGCACTTCAGAAACATGATGCATTGTAAATATGGAAGATAATACTCATCATTAGAGAACCTATCGCCATGATTCATGTATTTTGTTTCTTATTAATACATATTATGAAATACATGGACCAAGTGGGAGAATGTTGGATAATGTTGGATTTTCTCCAATAATTTTGGTAACAACCAGATGGTGGTCCATGATCCCACTATATTAGGAACATGGATAATGCTCCTCCAACATTTGGGAGCGGTTAACTACATCCCAACAACTGACTCATTGATAGATTGAGTCAATATATATATCATCTTCGGGGGTTCTTAAGCCTATTCTTGTTCTTTTAAAAAATTACACCATCGATATTGAGGAAGAAAGGTTTAGAAGCACAAAACCGAAATCAGAAACTAACCATTGTTGAGTATCATTTCCATCTTATTTGCAATGCTAGAGGTATGTGATTCGTTCATTTTTGCTTCCGCTTTAATTTCTATTGTGTTAATATGGTTATTGAACATGTTGAGACGAATTTGTGAATAACAAGAACTACATGTTCCTCCTCTGTAATGGCATCCTAGGATTTATTCTCACTATTTCTGGTCTGAGTACCACTAGACAGCCTATAGAACCAAAAGGGTGTTATAATTATCATGCTGAAGATCATCAGCCAGACAAGAACATCTTCATGGATAATACGCTCGAAAAATGATCAACAACGCGAGATAGTACCGACTGAAACATCATCCAAGGGAGAAAAAACAACCATAGAATCTGAAGATGAAGACTGTCTTGCTCTGGTTGCTGTTAAGGAAGAAAATGAAAATGATGAATTATCGATTACAATCGACGCTGGTGAGGTACTGGAAGAGCAACGAGACGAGACATTCGCGATTACAGTAACAGATGGGTTAGGGGTTGATGATCGTCACGACGATAAAGAAGAAGAGCAAGAACAGGTTGATTATTATGATCCTGAATTCGAGAAGAAATGTGAGGACTTCATTAAGATGATGAAATCAAACATGACAGTGCAATATGACGTTGTGTTGCAAATATATATTTATGTTTTTAAGGAAGCCTAAGACTTTAATTTCTAAGTCTTATGACATTATTTTCATTCTTGAGATAGGAAGAGAGTCGCATGTTATTCCCTAACTTAAGTGATCTTTCACACCTCGTTCCCTGACCTTATCCTAGCTGCTCCTTTTGAGCATCCTCTCGATGAAATTTCGCGCTTGTTATTTCAGTGGAATATCGAATCTTTGTCTAAGCTCTTTTGGTTACGATCAATGAGGTGTGAGCCCAAGCAATCACTAGCAAGCAATATGTAAACCTTATATAATATCTAAAAGCCAACCACCGTTAATCATAACTCCAATCTCAATGACAGCTAGTAAAATTCACTATCATATAAGAATTCTTACAAATCATCTTACAATTTCATTATGACAAATAAGGGATAATAAAATTTATTTCCTTTACCTCCTTTTTGTACTCGATTCTAATTTTGAAAGCTGTTTTAACTAACTCACTCCATTCTATTATCATACATTAGTTAAATTATCACTTTTAACAAATAGGCTACAATGACAACATTTGTTAAAACAATGAATTGGTATCTTGTAAACTCCCGCATAAATAACATCGTATAAAAAAATTATTATGATAACTATCTTTTTTTGCCATTACAAAGAGATTTGAATATAATACTTCTTATCTAAGAGACCATGAGAGCTGTCACTATGCTATAATGTGATTGACTATCATAACATACTATCACAAATTCATAATTGTTATACTAAAATTAATTAATTTTGACCAGAAAAAAAGAAAAGAAAAATCAAGTGACTGGTGGATATTATAGTGAGACTAAAATCACCAATCCTAAACCCAAATTCAATATAGAATGATAGAGCGAAAAAAAAAAACCATATCTAAATTGTCTTGTTTTTACACTTAAATTGCTAACCCAAGCTTCGCTACATCAGGGTAATATTGATTGGGTTAAATTATAACGGAAGATCCAAAAATTTGAGGAAAAGTTTATTTACAGTCTTAACGTTCGAGTGATTCAAAAGAGGTTCTAACATTTAGAGAAGTGGTCAATTGAAATTTCCATTGACACGTGTTATAACATATTGGGTCTTCTGAAAGTTTAATTAAATATTTCTCCTATTGACACATGTCAATGGAGACCTTAATTGACCTATTTTTTCCAAATACTAGGATTTCTTTTGAACAACTCGAAACATTGAGACCTCAAATGAATATACTCCTAAACGTTGGGACCTTCCAATGTTATTTGCCCAATGTTGATTTATTGCAAAAGCTGAGCATAAGAGATATCGATGTGTTAGATATGAACCCGTCAAGATTGGGTTTTTTTCTTATTTCCTTTTTGAATTAATCTTTCACCTATTAAACCCCTACTCGCTTCCTAGTAAAAAAAAATTATCTTTTTTTTTTATATTAGAGATGTAGATATGAAACGAGATTTACTTGTTGTGGCTGTAAATATGTAGATAAGAGATGAGAGATAAGTCTCACCTATTAGCATAAAAAAGTTTACCTCATGTTACATATTGGCAAAATATGAGAGGCAAGTTTCTAAGACAAATGGATTCATCGTCCAAGGTAGACATTGGCACGGTTCAGATCGGTTCTGATGGTTTCGATTCCGGTTTTATGTGAACTGTGAACCAAGTTTTTTTTTTTTAATAAAACAAACCAGGCCCCCACCCCCTCTCCCCCTCCCCCAAACACCAAAATCATTTTGTGTGTGTGCGTTTGTGTTTTTTTTTTTTTTTATATGGCGGGTCGGAACCAATGAAACCGCCGGTTCTGCATAGACGAACCGCTAAGACCTGCTGGATTCGATGGGTCCTTCGATGGTTCATAACCGTCCCCGAAGGAGCGGTTCCTGGGTACGAAACCGCCAGGGACGGTTCAGGGTAGTTCGTGGTTCGAAACCACTCCATGGTGATGTCTAGTCCAAGGCCTATAATTAAGAAATTTTTATCTTTTTCTAAAAAAGAAAAAAAAAATCATCTCAATAGGGAGTTCTATCCAGTTGAAACCACACACTATTGCTTTATTCTCGATCAGGAAGAAAGGAGAAATGGATGGAAAGAAAAGAGTAGAAATGAAAATGAATAGGAAATTTTTTTTTATGTTTGGTAGCATATAAAAAAAATGAAAGGAAAAGAAGATAAATAAAACTAGTAATTGATGAAATTATTCCTCTATCATTTTTTTTAGAAAGTATTAGTAAGGATGATAATTTAACACTTTAATTATTTTTTATTACTTTCTTTCTAATTTTAAAGAGAAAAAAAAGTAATTTAAAGAGGGAAAAACTTTACACTATCTTTTCTTTTATACAATTTTCTATTAATTTTTAAACACAATTATCCTTTCCATTTCATTTCCATCGGTTTCCACTTTTTAAAGTGGATTCAAACGCTGCGTCAGATTTGGGACAATGAAATGTGAGACAAAAAAGTTGATTTCGACGGTTTCTACTTTCTAGCTATCATGCGCTTCTCGCGCCTTTTACCTCAAACTTGGACTAACTAACCTATTTTCAATTTATAGTTTTTCGCGAAATTTCTTACATTAAGCATTTTAATAGATAAAATTGTGTTCCTAAATAAGCATTTATTTGTAGCTTAGATCCAATATTTAATCAGTCAATCTTGACTACTTATAAATAGAAATTATATTTTAATTTTATTTTTAAAAAATTTATAAACAAAGCAAAGAATGTTGAAAGAAAGAATCCATTAAGATAATAATATATCATTATGAGGCTCTATGAAAATCCTAAGATGCGGAGTAAAGAGAACTTTATAAAGTAATTTGGAGGATAAAAGAGTATAACTATTTGCAATTTACTTAAATCCGACTCCATATTTACTTGAATTAAGTTAAGAATAGTCGAATCAAGTTTGCGCTTGGGATTCGAATAATTTATCAAGTTAAGGTCTAATTTCATATAGATTTAGCTTAATGATCACACAAGCCAAACCAAGTTTAACTTTAAATTTGAATATTAATATTTTTTTAATCTTATTAAAAAATATTTTTTAAACAAATTGAGCTAAATGTGCTTTGATCAATTCAAATTCAAAATTGAGCTTATTCAATACAACTCCAATTTGAGTTTAAATGGAAGCTTTTTACTTAATTATACTTGTGTACATGTTGTGGGTTATTTTTCCAAATTTTTTGTATGAAAGAATTAAAGGTCAACATTATTCAATGAATGGTATGACCCATTCTTTTTTAATTTAATGAACGTAGTTACTAGGATTTTTAGTAATTCAAAATTCTTTCTACAATTCTCTCTAAAGTCGAAGAGAAAAAATGATAGAAATTAGAATAAAAATATTTATATCCATTTCATCTTATGTTTTTATATCATATTAAATAATCAAAACGCATATTTTGTACCTATTTTCATTATTTTTCCTTGGTTTTCATAGGATTTATCCTTCTTTGTTATATAATACTTTTCCTTAGTTTCCTAATCTCTAATACTTCCGAGACATTAACAAGAACTATATGTTCCTCCTTTAGTCCATTGCAATGACATGCAAGGATTTATCCTCAAGATGTCGGACCTAACTCCTAGACTACCTATAATAGCTAGCGATACAATCGGATCGGGTTTCAGATGGGTCATATGAATCCAAACCCAGACCCGTTACACTATAGAGCATACCAATAATCCTGTAGGGTTTTCCTTCTATATCCAAACCCGCCTTACAGGGTTTACTCTAAAACCCGCCATCCGCTTGATTACCCGTCTGACTGTCGATTTGATTACCTACCGGACCTTGCGCCTAATTATCAACCCAAACCTGCCTTGCTTATTGTTTTTTTTTTCAATAGATTCAGCAGACTTAAGCCAACAAATAATAGTATAATAATATAGTAATTCACTTTTTCTATGCCAATCTATTTTAAAATTTAGCTTATTACTATGTTTATATTTAATAAATTTATTTACATTATAATTTTTTTATTAGGACTAACGGATCAAGTAGGTATTCATCATGTTTTAATAGTATCCAAACTCGATCTTAATATCCTACACGATTTTTATTTATACAAATCCGATCCTATTATCTTATAGGATTTAACCTTATAGGATTTTTATTAGATTAAACGGATTGAAAATCCGTTAATAACTTACTCGATTGCATCCGTAATAATAGCCCTAAAAAGTGTATATCTTTGTTATACTAATTGATAAGGACCAGCGAGACTTACTCTCCAAGTCTTCTGATTTTGTTTTTATATGTAAAGAGGAGTTGCAATTATTCTGGGCCCATCTTATGAGACCTTTCACACCTCGTTCTTTGACTTAATTTTTCCTGACGACAGCGACTGAGCATCTTTGCGATGAAACTTCCAATACCCCTTCTTTTTTTCCTTTTTTTTTTTATATTTTTTAACTTCTACAAGTTATTTATCAATTTATTAAAATTTAGGGGATATATTATTATAACATTTAGAAGTTAAAGAGATAAATTTATAAGGGAATAAAAGTTTAGAGAGATTATTTTTATTTTTTTATATTCTTTTTATTACCACAAATGCTAAAGTTTCAACATCGATATAAACTTCCCATTTCTCACATAAATAATATATTTCCCTTTTTTACGCATTAGTATAAAATACGTGCTTCAGCAAAACAATTGCTGCCCATAGTTGAACTCAAGTTCGACACTCTCGTTTATTCCCCAAGCCTTAGTGATACCCATCTTCCTGACCTTCATAGTAGGGATATAATTAAAATGATGTGCCCTCAATCCTTTGAACTAAATGCGTCAAGAAAGAATAACAGGATAAAATGATAATTTGAACACATGCCAAGCCCATATATGAAATACGTACCGAAAACCTGTTAAGAGCGGTTGCCATCCGATTAAAGGACGGGACCCTATAATCGAGTATAGATTATATTTAAAAATATGATTTTAGCACACGGCATGATCTAATAGATAACCTTAGAGTACAAAATCGATTAAATAATATGAGGGTTACATGCTTAACCTAAAAATATCAAGCAATTGCCAAGTGTCCTGGGATGATTTTATTTATCTGCATCTTATATGATCTTACACTTTAGATGGCCTTAGAAACAATCTTGATTTGATGACATGTAGAGAGATGTGATTAGTAAGAGATATGAGAAGCAAAACAAGTAGTTTTAGTAGTTCTCTAGTGTTTATGACCTGTCTATTTGTTCATAGCAGATTTTGGCTAGTACTCTTCAAAACTCTTGGAACTATGCTCCACTCTTCCTCTAGCTAGGAGGGCTTCAAGGTTGAAGATTCACAAGCCTGCAAGACAAAAAAACCAATTAGCAAGCATTGGATGTGGGCTTAGTGTGTGTTACTCCAATGCTTAAGTCAGTAAGTGTATAGAGATGCACAATAGCAAGGTAAAGAGGGAGAGAGGTCGAGAAGTATTCACGTGAATATTAGGTAAGCATGATATAATTATTCATGAATCTTTCTAGAATTATCTTTTTTTCTTTATTTCTTTATTTATTTATTTTTATGAAAGTCCTGAGTTTAATTGTCCCTTTTGCCTAAAATATTGAGGTCAGGCTAGGCGACTTCCTCTTATGTGGGAAGGGCACCGAGGCAAGACTATTAGGTTCCATACGAGCCTAGCAATTTGCTGGTCTAATTGGTCTTGGGTTGGTCGGCTTGCATGCCAAAGAGGTCGGACCGGGCCTAGAACGGGTGGGGAATATTAGCTATCAACTCTATTAATTTTTAATAGGAGTCGAGTGTTCTTCATGCATATTTTGGAATTCAATCTGGACAACAAGATGATCATTTCATAAAATTCATTAGATCATCACAATAATCAATGGACAAGATGTATCAATTAACACCTATGGATTAGTTTTCTCAACCGGTCTGGTTCAACAATACCTATTCCAAAACTACCAAGTTAAATCTCTCTTATACATTCTAAATAAATGGGCTTAATCCCCTTGACTCTAACACTAATTCAAAGAGTCAATCCATAAAGTAAATATAGCCAAGCCCATTATAAGATGGCTCATCCACATAAAACAAAACCGAGTTTTGAACATGTGAAACATTTTTTTTTTTCGTAGCAACGTATGAGACATGAAGACGCTTTTGTATGAAAATAGGGTTTTTTTTTTAATAATTATGGAAATATGGTAGGTTGGAAAAATATTTCAAAGATAAAGATTAAAAGCGTATGTAGTACATGTGCCTTTGACCAAAATTTTAAAAACAAAAAAGGCGCATGTGGCACAAATCCTGATCACTTTATCAAGCTTATGGCTAATCTGTTTCCCAACAACAAGTGCATCATCTTCTCTAAATACCCATACTCCTGCATTCTTCAACCTTGTATAGAGATGACATGTGAAGCCTTTACGGGTGTCTCCTCCATGGAAGCTCAAAAACACTTCATAAGTTTCTCCATTAGGAAGCTCATAAGCAAACGATGCATCTGAGCTTCTTGAGGTCTGATTATTACCATCTCGATTGTTATCTTTGTTTGAAGAACTCCTTTTCGTCTTCCTTTTGATGAAGAGGAAAGCCACCGCCCCTAGAAGAGGGATCATGATCATCAGCTTAGTATGGTTATACATTTGATCTTGTTTCTTGTTTGGGAGAAGTGGAGTTAATAATGGTGGTTTAACAACTTATTGATAGGTTGTTTCTCTCTCTCTTGGTCTCAATATATTCTTGAAAAAGTGGATTCCTTGCCAATATTAATAAAAGGTTTAATTGAAAGCCACACTCAATAACTTAGCTATCTTAACTAAAAAATATACTAAGAAAAAACCAAGGAATGAACAAACTCTAAAGGAAATAGACTTTAGTCCCTACTTTTCGGAGAACAGCTGAGCTAAGCTGCTAAACATCAATTCTGACACTATAAGTCATTTGCTTTCGCATGATGGGTAACGATCTATCAGCACATCACAATCGGCTGCTCTTATGATATGTTCACACCGATTCTTATCAATTTTGTCAATGCGTAAGTGGTCCTAAAGATACTCGACCTGCTTATTGCATATATTGATGAGTCTTGATACACGACAATGAAAATCATTTTCCCCACTAATTTAGGGCCTGTTTGGTTCTTCTGGCTGCTAACAGTTTGGTCCACTTTTGTTGTACCTAGATAATAAATCAACTAAACCAGTTTATAAATTGCTCGAATTTCGGATAGAATTTTACATGTATTTGGCTAAAAAATAGTTCCAAATATACGTAAAATCAGGTAGCAAATGGTTCATAGGAGTCTAAATAATGCACTTCTAATTAATTGGAGTCGATTCAAAATACATGAAGTAAACGCGCACATGGAATGTATTTGCTGTATATCTAAGTTTCTTACCTATTGTGTTCCATCTATATATCATAAAAGAAAATAACGAAAGATTACAAGAAGTGTCGTTCTTTTTCTCCAACATCAGTAGAACTGTACCCTCCCCTTGTGAGTTTGTCGTTTGTCCTATCAATGAGCACAACCTGAACTAATGAACACATTCAGAAGTTCAGGATTTCCTTATGAAACAAAAGTTATGGAGAACTTGAAAAATATATAATTCAAATTATTGAAGTTAGTACTCTACGTTGTTGTGTTGGGCCGCCTGTTGTGAAAATCCTCCTCAGCACTAGTGAAAGAATGTCTCAGGGATCATAATATTACAGATTAAAGCAATCCATTTATACTAGAATTCTGCCTCAAGCCTTTTTCAGAAATGCATGGAGGAAGAGCTCTAAATTTCTGTAAAATGGTGTCAGCTCCATAAACACAAAAAGAATTGCTGCTAATATTCAGCAAAAAGAAGAGCAAGCACGTGCATGTACATCAGTCCAATCTTTTGGCAGGGTGATCTCTTGATCGGTTACCAATAATCTTTGCACGAGCAAGCTCCATCTTCAAAATGATGAAATCGAATCGAGTCTCTCAAGACTATTGTTCGACCAACTACTTTTGATATGTATTTGAAGGCAGAGTGACAATCCCCACAGACTCGAAGATTTTTCATTATCCTAATAGTCATTTCAGATTTGCGAGTGAGTGCAAAAGCTACTGCGAGTTTCTCACTATGGTAGCTCAACAGTTCTTCCTTAGTCTCCGTGTCAAGATCATACAAAGCGAATTTCGTCTGTGGCACATAACCAGCTTCTTTAATTTTCTGTTTAAGTAGTTCTGAAAGTTTCTTGTAAATTGAATCTTTCTCGGGATGTTTCTTATCACCAGCTACAAAAACATGAACACCATCCTTCATTGTGACCCAACTACACCCGGCTTCCTTTTTAACATTAGCCTGTTTCATGGCCTTTCTAGCCTTTGCCATCTCTTCCCATCGTCCGCCAGAGGCATACATATTTGAGAGAAGCACGTAGTTAACTGCATTTTGAGGTTCTAAATGAAAGAGCATTTCAGCAGCCTTCTACCTAAGTTGCTATTGCAGCTCTTTGCCCGTGAACAAGCACCAAGGACTGTCCTCCAGATCAATATATTAGGTGCACAGGCATATCATTTATAAAGTCTTCAATCTTGACAAGTTCACCAGCTCGACCAAGGAGATCCACCATACAAGAGAAATGCTCCATCCTAGGAGTCAGTCCATAATCTTCACTCATGGACTTGAAATGTCGATACCCTTCATCAACCAAACCAACATGACTACAAGCTGATAGGACTCCAACAAAGGTAACATGATCCGGTTGCTGTCCATGCGTTTTCATTTTTGTAAAATGATCTAAAGCTTTGTGTCCTTGACCATGGTGCGCGTAGCCAAATATCATAGAGTTCCATGAATACACATTTCTAATAGGCATCAGCTCAAAAAATCTGGAAGCATAATCTACTCTGCCACATTTCGCATACATATCAACCAACGCACTCCCCACCACAACATCAGTTTCTAAATGACCTCTAATGCCTAAAGCATGAACTTCCATTCCACGCTCTAACGTTGCAGCTGATGCACAGGCACTAAGAATAGTTGCAAGGGTGTAACAATCCAATCTCTGACCTCGCTGGAACATGGACCAGACTAAATCCATGGCCTTAGCTAATAATTCATTTTGTATGTACCCAGAGATCATAGTATTCCAGCTTACTTCATCCCTTCTCTCAGACATCCTCAAGAAGATCTTTTCACATGCACATATCTGTCCGCTCTTCCCATAGAAAGCCAACAGTGCATTTTCAATATCAATGTCATCAGCAACATCATGTTTTAAGACTAAGGCATGAATTTGATGCCCAAACTCTACATGTGCAAGGGATGACGCTGCCGCAAGAATGCTTATAAATGTAACCCTACTTAGGTGCCACCCAACTTTCATCATGCTCAAGAAATACAAGATTGCTTCACCTATTGATGATTCTGAATTAGCAAATGCTCCTATCATAGTGTTCCAAGAAACTTGATCATGCCTGGGCATCAAGAAGAAAAGTTTCTGGCATTGGCTGAGATATCCTGCTTCAGCATACATAGTAAGAAGGGCGTTAGAGACTGAAACATCCCAATCAAGTCCCACTTTAAGCCCATCACCATGAAGTTGTTGACCAAGATTAATCCACCCCAAGCTTGCACATGAACTCAAGGCACTGATCAAAGTAAAGTTAGATGGCATCAATCCATATCTCTTCATGTCACGGAAGCCCATGGCTGCATCTTCAAAATAGCCATTTTGGTCTAAACCAGAGATCAAGAATTCCATGAGATCGGATCTTTATCAATCATCAAAGAAAAAACTGAGGTAGTATCCTTGATAGCACCACATTTTGCATACATATTAATCAATCCATTTCCAATGGCAACCTTAGCATTTATTGTGCCAGTTCTAATGACATATCCATGAACTTCTTTTCCCTTCTTTTTCCTTCATCTAGCTCTGCAAATTCAGAAAAAGCACTTAAAAGTACTACAAAAGAGTCGAGATTAGGATTAATCGAGTCTCTTGCAATCACAAAAACTTTAGCTGCTTCTTCTCCTTGTTTTTGCCTCACCAATCCAACCATCAAACCATTCATGGAAGCTGCATTTTTTACACTCAATGCCTTAAAGATCACTTTTGCATGATCTGTCAAACCAAACCTTGCAAGTCCGCTAACAAAAGCACTACCAACATAAAGATCAGAAAGAAAGCCAGATTTCTGAACTATGGCAAGAAGTTGCTGAAGCAAATGCAAGCCAGATTCAGGGCAAGAACATGCAGCCGTTATCATGCTACCAAGGGTGTACTCATTAGGTCTCAAACCAAAACCAGACCACCATCCCTCTGCATCTGCAAGAACAGATCAAATGCAGAATCCACATTTCCTCTCTGAGAACAAACCGATATAACACTATTCCAGGATGCCGAATTCTTCAACTTTATTTCATCAAAAACACACAACGCATCATCCTCAGAGTATGTACAACTCCCGTACATGGATATCAACGCATTCAGCACCACGACATCACCGGAATACCGGGTTTTCGTATCAAACCGTGCACCTGCCTGCCAACGACTAACCCAGAGGGCCAAACTCCTGACAGGATTTTAAAACACTCCCAAGCACATAATGATTAGGCACGAAACCCTCATAACCCATTCCTCTAAAAAGCTCAAACGCCTTTCTGGATTACGATCCTGCGTGTACCCGGAAATCAAGCAAGACCAAGTGACGGGGTTTCTCTCCGACATTTCATCAAACACTTTCTGGGCACAGCCCATGTTACCAGTTCTAACATATAAATTAATAAGCGTGTTGCACAAGAACACAACATTATGAAACCCATGTTTGTGTAAATGTAAATGAAGCTGTTTAGCATCATTTGGGCAGTATGAGTTTTGATAACGTGAGACCAAGTAATCGTGAAAAAGCGTGGAGCTCGAAGATGAACCTGAGGTTGATAGGTCACTGATATTGGGTTGCTTAGGTTGTCCCGGGAGTGCTTCGAGGTTGTTGATTAAGTTTTGAAGGGGGTTTTGAGAGTCGAAGGAAAAAGGGTTGGGTTTGATGAGTGTGGCAATGTTTTATGTGGATAGAAGAGGTCGGGTTTCGTGAAGATTTCGAAGGAGAAGGTCTTCGGGCTGGCAAACAGCGAAATGGCATGGTGGTTCGGGTGTTTGGTGGTCTTTTATGTTTTGGAATTGGCTTTGATCAACTAGAATAAAGGGAATTTTTGGGTGATTTTAATTTGTATTACGAATAAACCTATATTATTATTATTATTATTATGCCATGGATAGTCTATTTTGAGTTTAAAATATCAAGATCGATCTAATTAATAAAATGATGATAAAATTATCAAAAATAAATTTGAAAAGAAAAAATTGAATGAAGAAGTGTCTTATTGATTAAGCAACCCACCACCACCAATAGCCACACAATATAATAATAACAGTAGAATCTCACTGTAATCAACCAATAAAAGTGATTATGGTTTAGTTCAGAGCTTGATTTGAATAGAGTCATATTTGGCAGTTTAATTCAAACCCTTAGTACATCAAATTACTTTTAACGGTTTGAAGTCTTCAACTAAACTACTCTAGGTGTGACTCAATTTGATTTAGTGCAAGAATTGAACTTAACTACATTTATAGTGATTTGCCTCAAACTCTTAATGAACCATTTTTAAGAAAATCTACCTGTTTGTTTAGATTTTAGGTAATTTGCAAATTACTCTCTAAACTTTTATAAAGGTACAGATTCACCCTCAAAATGAACTTCTTAATCCCCTCAAACTTTCAAAAATTGGTAGGATTAAGGATAGTTAAGATTTCTTAATTAAATTAAGGGGTAAATTCGCATATAGATTAAAATTAATAGGGTGAATCTACACATAAATAAAAGTTTGAGAGAGTATTTTGCAACTTTCCTCGTTTTGTTTTAAAGGAAAATATTAAATGTCTTTAACTGTGCCAATTTTTGAAAGCTTAAGAGCTCAAAAGGCTCCTTTTGAAAGTTTATGGGGGTGAATCTACACTTAGATAAATGTTTAGGGGGTAATTTGCCATTTCCCCAAACATTTTTTTTTCGAAAAAGATTATTTATTCAGATTTTATTGTTCATAATAAACTTATATTATTGACAATGGTCATGTAGTCTAATGTCATTATCTTTGGACTCCCAAGTAGAAGGTGCAAGGTTCAAATCCATATTCCCTTGTTATACTACCATGAAAAAGATAAACTTCTATTATTAGCATTTTTACCTGTACAATTTAATATGAGACTTTAAATAAAAATAATTTAGCAAACGGACCTTAATTACATATATGCATACCATAAACAAAAGAGTTGTGGAAATGGTTTCCTACAAACAAATTAATATTGCTACTTAAACCTATCTTGTAAATTCCCAGTATTGGATCATATATACTAGACAATAAGTATGTTGAGAAGAAGAAATGACCATACATTTTATTAAACATTGCATTTACTAACCTAGAGATTAAGAAGCGATTGAAAGATGAAAGAGTGACTAAGAGTATAGAGATTGAAAAAGGAAAGAAAAGAAAGAGAGACATGAGATGAAAGAGAACTTAGTGAAGGTGTGAATTAAGAGTGTGAGTTTAGTTTGACATACAAGTTTACGTGCTTATGGAAGAAAATGAAAGAGAACTAAAGACATTAATCACTAATACAAACATGATAAGGTAAGGGTTAGGTTTCCTTTTTCTTTTTCACCCCAAGGGAACCTAAGTTAATGTTGTGTTTGGCAACTATTATGAAAGTGGAAAGCTATGGAAAATTATGGAGATGGAAAGAAAATAAAGGAAACTAAAGAAAGAGAAAATTTTACCATATTTCGATATAAAAAGTAAAAATGAAAAGAAATGGTAAATTACACCAAAAGGTCACAATGTTTCAAAAAGTTCAAAAGATATTATAACTGTTAAAAAATTTTAGCACCACTAGGCTTGTTGACACATGCATGTAGAATCTACAAGGAGGGTTTATAAACCAATTTTAACTTTACTTAACCAATTATTATCTCTTTTGCCAATTATGCCCAATTCATGCAATTATAACAATAATAATAAAGATATAAAGAAAGGAAAAAAATCATACTAGCATTAACGTGGAGTTCGGCCTACCCTCTAGTCTCCATGATCCACAAAAGTGCCTCACTTAAGAAGGACTTCACACTTCTTTCAACAAATAATTGCCTCAAACAAGAGGACTTCACAACAATTGTCTCACAATGATGACTTCACCTATTATCTCAAACACATGAGAACTTCACTAAACAACGCTTAATACATGTGTGAATAGTATCTTATAACAAATTCAACTAAGCACACTATGACACTATTCACAATTTCAATAATCTAAATACTAATATAAATGAGAGAGTATATTGACATACTATCAACCTATTAAGCTCCACTCTCTTATATAAAAACACCCTAATATTTCTATTTATAAGCTCTCAAAATAAGCTAGTCTGTTGCCCCTTAATACAGCCACCAACTGTCGAATTTCAAAGTCTATAACAGCTATTTTTTGGCCTATAGAGAGCTTACTGATGAGGCGGTCCAAATTGAACTGGGGCATGGTCTTATCTAAGGTAGCCCCTGATTGGTTTGATACTGTTTTGTATTTTGGTCATATCTCTCTCATCTAGATCCCAATCCAAGTGATTCAAGATGCTATAGAAATCTTAAAGAAAAATCTACAACTTTCATGCTTTGATCTTTAAAAGATCTCAAAGAAGTCAAGGCCTAAAAAGTGCTTGAAGCAACCTACAACAACAAGCACAAACAAAAAACATAAATATATATATATATATATATATCCGCATATAGCTCAAACATATTAAAAATAAGTTTTGCTTATTAAATGTAACTTAACAAAGTTATGAAGCATTTATGCAATACATTTTCTTACCAAGACAAGATTGTAGTCTCCACATGGTTCGATAACAACATTTGGAAAAGTATTAAATATTTCTCATATTGATATATGTTAATGGGATCTTAAAAGAAGGGTTTTTTAAGTTTTAATTGAATATTTATCCTATTGACATATGCTAATTGTGACCTCAATTGATCTACTTCTCTAAACGTTGTAATCTCTTTTTGAACCACTCAAAAAATTTGTAACCTAAAATGAACCTACTCACTAATATTGTGACATCTTTTGAACTTTTTAAAACGTTGACCTAAAATGAACTTACTCCAAACATTGTGATTACTCCGATGTAATTTACCACAAAAAGAAAATGAGGGAAATTATTTCTATTTCCTTTGCTTGGTAAATATAAATAAAGTGAAAAGAAGAGAAACAATAAAGAAATGTAATAAATTACACTTTCATTTTATTTCATCTTTCAATTAACAAAAAAGAGCTTCAACAAAAATGCTCTTTCTTACACATGGCAAATGATAATGCACCCAACAATAACATGTCCAGTCTTGAATGGATCAAGTTGATGGGCTTGACATTTTTGTTCTTTTTAAAAAAAAAAAAAAAAAACAACAATAACCATTCCAACTTCCAAGTTCCCTCACAAACAATACTCCACTTCAACATATTGAACCCACCTAAACAAATTCCACTTCAATAACAAATCGAACACTTCATAAAAATTAGGCTTGATAATCTTCAACCATTTATACTTGATCTTCTCCTCATCAATTTTGGTTTTTTCACAAAGTCCCATCACAACATTATCGCATTACGTTCCAACACAAATAATGCTTCTTTATGGCACTCGATGTTAATGGGAAATCATTTTTTAAGTACTCTAAATGCTCTCTTAATGCAATCACATTAAGATGAATGTCAATGATTAAATAGCCTACGAAGATTCTCTAATGCATGTATTAAACACTATATAAGGCGATACCACTATCAAGCGTGAAAGTTTCCTTTTCCTTAATCGGATCCACATTAAGCCCGACCTACTTAATATTGATACTCAACATAATTAAAGAAAGTTTTTGAAATTCTTTTTGAAAAATAATTAAAAAAAAAGATTATTGTCAAATTTAATACCTCAACTTTACCCAAAAATTCAATTAAACACCTGACATTTCGAAAGTTTAATTTCAGTATCTAATTGAACTTTTCGAGGTCATTTTTTATACTTCTGTTGATAGTGTAAACTTTATTATTGACGTGGACATACGGACCAATCACGTCGTGACACGTGTCATCTAACATGGTATCCTATCATTTTTTTTTTATATTTTTCCCTTCCGACATGGAAATTTTTATTTATATTTATATTTTCATTATAATTTATTTTATTTATTAATATCTTTAACAAAATTGACTTGGGCCTTTAAACGGCCCAGCTTTACATGCAGACTTACTTTCATTTTTTCCTCTCAAGGCCATTCACAAACCTAATTATACTCCTAAGTTCTCCCTTAATGAATTTTTCAAACCAATTTAACCTTAATTTTTTGCTACTTGATAATAAGTAAAAGGTTTATTGCCAACACTTGACCGATGTGAGACTCCACCATTATAGACAAGAGGCCCTTGGATCCTAGATCGAGCATGCGTATGCACACAATAGTCTAAGTGCTTACTCGAGTGCCCTATGCCCAAGCAAAACATGGATGGATAGCAGTTCCATTACTCATAATGGACACACAATGCCAACCCGAGCAGCTGCTGGAGCACAAGCTTCTTTACACCGACATGATCAGCATCTATCTCTGATCAGGAATGAAGCAGCCACTAGGATGCCAAAATCAAGCACTAACCGAACTCCCTTATTACATGCTGACCACACATGCGCAATAGCAGGTTCATTTTTCCCAACAGTAGCAGCAACCATCTCCATCCTAACACAACACAGTAAAAGCAGTAGAGCATGAAGGTAATTAAAAACAAGAACAACAATTCATTTATTTATTTTTCCCTCTCATATCTGTACTGGAATTCATTTGGGGGAACAAGCCAATCATATGGTGAGTACTCATTCAGCACCATTTCATAGTGCTTCCAGTAGAAGTTCAAGTGGAATGATTTAATCTCTGACTTCTCGAGCGAAACACCATTTTTGTAATCTACGATTGACATTTTAGACTCGATGGATATGAATTCCCAAACAAGTTTGATACCTTCATATGTATCCACAATCTTTTCGCCCTTGTGGATGGTGATGGAGATTTCCTTCTCTGTCGAGTCCTTATCAACATTGAGTTGTTTCGTTGATGGACCAACCCTTGTGCTTAGGTAAGTCTCGGAAGCTTTGTAGACTTCATTAATGGAGATTCCTTTGTATTCGTCGATGACTAGAGTCATCTGGGATGAAAATTGCTGAAAACTGAATCCATACGTGATTGGATTCTGTCCTTCAATTGTTAGGGTATGAATTGGAGAGTTAGGGTGTGGATCTCATTAAGCACTGCACAAATGAGCATGGCTAATGCCATGAAGGCAGTGTATGTTAACAATACCAAGGTTGTTGATGGCATATTTGTGAGTGAAAACATTGTGTTAAGGAAGATGGAAGACAAGAAGAAATTATTGTGATGGATTTTTATGTATGGGGTTTTCAAAGTATTTATATTGAAAAATCAATCACTTAACTTATTGGAGAAGCTAATTCCAGTATTAATCTAATTTTTTTTTGTTGTTACTCAATCAAATAGGTACCTTATTAAGAAATATATGTTGAAAAGATAAATATAAAAGTCACGTAGGAGTTGAAACAATGATTGATTCCATGATATCCATGGACAAGCCGAAGGTGTGTACTAGCATTCCCAAGGTCACAATGAGGATAACTAGGCTTTCAAGACGTCCCACATGGAAAAAATTTTAACAAATAGACTTATATATAAACAAAATTAGAGTAAATTTTAATTGAGAAATAAAAACTTATGAAAGAGTATGGGCTTCGTTGTTGGGTTTGTGAAGACAGGTTAGAAAATAGGCTTGGACTTGGTTTAAATATTATCTTCTTTTGAAAATTGAAATAATACTAATTATAATAAAATAAAAATCATAACGAAAAATATAAATTTTACGTCAGAAGGAAAAAATGAATAAAAAAATGATAAGATGGTATGTTGGATGACATGTGTCACGATATGATTAGTCTGTGTTAATATGGATACCGAAAAATGACCTTAAAAGGTTCAATTAGGTACCGAAATTGAATTTTCGAAAGTTCAGATATTTAATTAAATTTTTAGACAAAGTTGAGGTACCAACTTTGACATTAACTCTTAAAAAAACTGACTCGGAGCCACCACTGAAATAAGTTGGAAATATAATAAAATTAGGATTAGCTAGGTGGGTCAACCCTAATTTAAGCTATACTAGTCTATAGAATTTTTCTAAAAAACTAATTTTTAGAAAAAAAAATATTTAACCAAAAGATTCTAAACCCGGACTATCCTATTACACCTAAAAGGATACCACTTATGGGCTTTTAAAATTTAAATGGGCCTTAATAATCTTTTATATAATTACACTAAATAAAGATAAATTATAAAGAATAAAAATTACATGAAATACGTAATATTCCTGAAAACCTAAAATATATGAGATTAGTAAAAATTCAAAATACCCGTAAAGAGCAAAAAATGGATAAAGTTAGTAAAAATCATTAGAGAATAATAAAAAATATTAAAATATAAAATAATCATACATATGTTAGTAATATATGGAATATGATAAAATGCAAAAAATATAATGATATGAAAAATATTTTTTTTTTTTATTTTTGTGGTTGCCCCACAGGTGCCTACATATCTGCTATACCAGAATCAAACCATCGTAGTTCGTTTGATTTTATAAAACTTTAGTTTATAGATAAATTTTAATCTACAAAAATTGCCAGGCTTAAATGTTTTATCAAATTAATTTTATTAATGAAAAGTCCTAGGATGCCTAAATTTAAAGGTCCAAATTTATAAATCTATGCATATCTTAATTTTTATAAAACTCCAAATTAATGCAATTTTATTTATGAAAATACGTCTACATGGCAAAATTGATTTTCCATGCAATATGAACCCAGTATTTCTAAAATGCGAATATAGGCAAATTCATAATTAGTGACCACACGTAAAATAAAACATTGTAAAATCTCGGATAGTCACCAGGGCATAACTACTAACACTTCAATCAAATCTGCAGCTGGGATCGGTTAGTAGTTATAGATAATGTGAATCATATCACAATGCATTATTAATAAACATATATATTATAGGGACTAATAATAAGAAACACCACTACCCGCAAAAAGGAAACCTAAGTCAGTAACATTGGACAAAGATGTTTTAATTGTATTTTGTTTTTAACATTTTCTAATTGACACACGTTCTTTATCCATCAAACATGTAGAAGGTATTAACAATAACAATAATAATATAAACTAAACTAAGCAAATAACATACAATCTAAAACAAAACTATAAACCCACCTAAATAGACAAAGACAGATCTTGTAATGCAAAACAAAACGGGGAAGGGTAACTAAGTTCGGTGGCCACTGGTCTTCTTTTCTCTTGGATATCAAGCTGTGATCGCAATAACGGCTGAATAGGGGATGTTTGTCGGTGTACTGACCAAATCTCAAGCAGCTTTATCGTGGTAGAAGTGGATTTAATGGGTTAGTGACAATGTGGAGATGGTTCAGTCAATATGTCGTTATCGATCAAGTCACGCGGTTGAGTTGAGTCGATTCGATGTTCATTGGGAGGTTTGAAGGAGATGATGGTGGCGGAAAGGAGGAGGTCATGGTCCGTAGATGTCTGGCATGATGGAGGTTGGAGATGAGGCAATGTCCACGTTTGGTGTCTCGGTGCTGTAATGGGCTCTAGTTGTGAGGCTGAATGGTGCTTGTAAATCAATGGAGATGATGAGTTTGGTTTAGAGAAAGAGAGCTTTGGTTTTAGAGAGACAAAGACCTTGACTGGGGAGGAGGATGAAGATCGAGTCCTTCAGTCTTGAGAGAGAAATAGAATGGGGAAGAAGATAATCTTCCCCCCTGATTGTGAAAACGTGTCCCCTGTTTTAATATGATTTTTCTTAAAGATAGACTCCAACTAAGAGATAAGCTTAAATCGACTTTAAGAAAATCTCCAATTTGGTCCTAGAATAGCTCCTCCTTCTTTTTCATGTAAATCTTACAATCATGGGGTTTTATGATAAAGTCCAGTAAGATTAACGTAAAGAAGGACAGAAGTAGACTGGGATTTGTTAGATATGAGCCTATCATATTTTTTTGTTGCCTCAGCCACGTGACTATCTTAAAATGCACCCCAAGAGTTCAACCCACGACCTCTTCAAAGCTCAAACTATAAACATGTGCCAGACCAATCAACAAGTTGTTGGTTTCATTTCAACACTTATCTCACCCATTGAATTTAGCCAAATGTCGATCGAATTAAATACACTAAGTACCAATCACATCACTTAACATAAAAATAATGTGATACATTAGATGACTCCATTTAAGCTTTGTGTGATCCTAAAATGATATTAACTCAATTCAACTTTATTAATTTCTTTCTTTTTTATTTTTTGTTTTTTGTTTTTTTATTTTTAGTTTTTTATGTTTTTGGGATTTTCTTGATTTTTCAATTTTTTATGTAATTATGTAAACCTGACAAAAGGAAAAATAAGAGATGGAATCGTAAAAATGGGTGTCTACAATCGCACACCTCTATAAAAGAGGCATTAGTCCACTTCTTATCACGTAAATGACATCAATAAGGTAACTTTTTCCTACAAAATAAAAATGCGATAATGAATAAAGAACATAGATTAAAATCTACTACTATAGTTTATCATATTATCTTGAGATATTTTCAAATTATCTTCTCTAGAAAAGCATCCTTAATTATCCTAAAATCAACAGCTCAACTCTCCTACCCAAATTATACATATGTATATCTTAATCAAATGAACAAGCTGCGAGGACATCTTGTGTTGATTATTCTTTCCTACCATGAAATTTTAATACCTCATAATTAGGTACTTTCACATGAATGTGTGTTCCATCAATGGCACCAATACAATCTTAATATATTAATGAAAGGAGATTTAAAGTGAAAAGTTTCATTTTTTTTTTTTTTTTTTTTTTTTTTGTGATTACAAGCCTAAAGGCCAAAAAACAAGCAAATTAGCTAATCACCTCATTTGCAACTAGTAATCCTATACTATTAGGGAGATCTTCAAAGGTCTTTAGCTCCTCATTTTGATTTACAGCATCCTTTGCAAGTTTATTACCGCACAGATTGCAGGTTCTGAAAATATGGTTTGCTTGAATCATCTATGGTCAGTTGAGTAAATTTCTTATTTTGATAATAAGGGGACAAACAATTGTTCTACTTGATAAAAGATTAATAATCTCCCATGAATCTGTTTCAATTATCAATTTTCTAAAGCTTTTGTTCCAGGATAACTCTGGACCATATATAGTAGCCCAACATTCTGCAGATATAGGGGTGCATCTACCAATACGAACCTGAAACCTACCAAGAAATTTTTGCCTTAGAATCATGCCACAAACCTCTTGCTCCTACATACCCAGAATCCCATCAAACCAATCCATCACAATTGAGCTTAAGCCATCTCTTTTCAAGAGCAAACCAATTAACACTTCTATTTAGCCTTCTACTGAGCTTGGGGCATCTCAAAATTCCTATATTAATCTAACTGGATCTATACTTCCACATGATTCCATATTGATCTAACTAGATCTATACTTACCTCAATAGTCCCCTTGAAGACAATTTGATTTCTCCAAGACTAGAGTCTCCAACAGGTTATACCAAAAGTGATCCTCTAGTAGTAGTTTGCATGGGAAATATTTTGTTCCAACTAGCTATTAACATCTTCTACCAAAAAAATTCTTGACTTAAAATTTGAGTAGCAATTGATTTCAAATGCATCTCACCATTGGAAAATCTCATAAGACATGCAGAACACTCTCTTTTCCATAATAGTATCTAGTATACTTGTCATTAGGAGAAATACTTATTCAAAAGGATAATGCATTAGTAAGAGCCTTCCCTGTCAAACCAGCCAAAGAAAAGATTTGATTCTCTCTGGTCCCTCCCATTTCCATAATTTCTTCCAATGCAACCCAAGAGAAAGAGAAGGAATCTTAGAAGCCAATTTATAGGCCTCCTTAAACAACAAGGAACCTGTTCAACTGAACATCTAAGAGGGAGTATCTTCATTTCCTTGCTTGATAGGTGCCAGGATGGCTTTGATATAATCACAAATAGCTTCTGGTAAAACTTGAGACGAAGTAGCAAAATCCCAAGATCCAGAGGCTATAATGAACTTGCTTATTGTAGTATTACTGTAAAGTTCTGAAAGGGGTTGAAGAGAAAATTCGATCAATGTTTCAATGCCTTCAATCCACCTATCATCCCAAAAGCGTACCTTTTGACCATTTCCAAGGTTCCAAGTAATTCCTCTCTGGTACAGGTGCCAAACATGATTCATTCCTCTCCAAATAACTAAAGTCGGATCACCTTTCCAATCCCCAAGATTAGTGGAACAATTTGAGCAATATTTCTGCCTAACAACATCGACCTATAGTTCATCATTTTGGGTAATAAATTCCTAGCAAATTTTCATAAGAAAGGTAGAATAATTACATTACGTCTTTCTCAAACCTAAACCTCGACCCTCTTTGTCAAAATATAGTGTCCCAGTTTATGAGATGAAGTTTCCTTTTATCCGCAAATGAACCCCACACAAAACTTCTAATCAATTTGTCAACCTCCTCACATATATGATGAGGGAGCTTTGTAGTTTGCATCTAGAATACTAGGATTGACTGGACATAAGCCTTCACCAGTGTCACACGACCTGCTAAAGATAAATTATGAGCTTTCCAAGCAGAAAGCTTTCCTCTTATCTTGTCAACCAACCACTTATAAGTTTGTTTACTTATTCTCTCATGAAGCAAGGGTGGTCCCAAGTATTTCCCAAGGCTGTTGGTAGTTACATTGGCAAAGATTTACTAATGCTAGCCTTCAAGTTGGCTGATACATTCTTCGAAAAATAAATCTTAGCCTTTCCTTGATTCACTTTTTGTTTAGAAGCAGTACAAAACTCATATAATACTTTCTTAATGACTTCTACCTGCTTCAAATTCACCTCAACAAATAATAACAAATCATCTGAGAAAGAAAGGTGTATAAGAGCAGTCCCATTTCTCCCCAGTTCAATACCTTTCCATTCAACAGAGTCTACCGTGGTTTAGATTCCATGTGCTAACATTTCCATGCAAAGAACAAAAACGTAGGGAGAGAGAGAATCGCCTTGATGAATCGCTCTCATTGGTTCAAATAATTCAGACATTCTACCATTCCACAGAACTTTTATCTTAGCCATATTGATGCAACATATAATCCTATTTACTAATAAAAGAGGAAAGCTAGCAGATAAGAGCATGATCCTAATAAAATCCCATTGTAGTCTATCATAAGCTTTTTCCAAGTCTATTTGAATTTCCATCCAACCTTTCCTGCCTCGTTTCTTCTTCATCGAATTAAAACCTCATGTGCTATAATAGTATTATCAGCAAGTTTGCGGCCTGGAACAAAGCTAAATTGAGTATTTCTCACCAACCTTCTCACAAAGGCTTTATTAGATTCGCAATAAGCTTGGTAATGACTTTGTAGATAACATTGCAAAAGCTTATTGGACGCAAATTAGCAAAGGACTCAGGATTAGCAACCTTAGGAAAAAGAACAAGAAGAGTATCGTTCATACCTTCTGGCAAGATTCTAGTTTTGAAAAAAAATCTTTAACACATTGAATAACATATTTGCCAACTATCTCCCATTAGGTTGGGTAAAAAATCAGCTCTAACCATCAGGACCGGGCGATGTGTACGGACCCATATCAAGCATTACCTTCACCACTTATGACGGATCAATATCCTTCACTAAAAGAGAAGCCCATTAGGGGTACATAGGAAGAAATGATGCTTTAAGATAAAGGTTGTAGACACGTACTATCTTCCCTATAAAGCAAACTATAAAGTCCACTACCATCCTTTTCAAGATAGAATGATCCAAAATCTAGTTCCCATCATCCGCCTTTAAACATTCTATTCTGTTCCTTTTTCTTTTTGCCAAGGTGCCTAAATGGAAAAAGTGCTTTTTTGTCACCAAATTGCATCCACGAGTACTAAATTTTTGAAACCATATCATTTCCTCTTGAAGGAGGACTTCTTTTAACTGTTTTTGTAGAGAATTTCTTTGATTACATATATTTGGCAAGGGATTACTCGCAATTCTCCTATCAAACCCCCATATTCTATGTAATAACTTATTTTTCTTACGAAACCATTACCAAAAACGAATTTATTCCACTCCTTAAGCTTTAGTTTAAAGGCATAGCTAACTCCATATAATCTTTTCCACTATCCAACTTCAACGAACAAACTCCTCAAACCCTCATGAGTCACTTAACAAGCTTGAAAACGAAAATTCCTATTCGACTGATGAGGAATAGAATTACAATTTAGCTTTAGAAAAATAGGACTATGATCGTACTTGATTCGTGGTAAATGAATCAATCCACTCTCAAGATAAGATAATCTCCATTCATCATTGCATAAGGCACGGTTAAGTCTCTTCTGAAGCATTCCTCTATACCAAGTAAACTTCAGTCTTGGAAAACCTAGGCCATGTAAACCACAGGTGTTAATGAAATCATTGAACTCCTGCATTTGCCAATTTAACTGGAGCTTCTCCCCTTTTTCATCCGCATTGAGATAGACGTTGAAATCCCTAATTAAATTCCAAGGAACAGTAATTGACTGGCTAAATAAGCAAAGCTCCTCCCATAAAACACGATAAACACTAGGAGTAGTAGAAGCATAAATTGCATAACAAAGACCTTTTCTACCATCTTTTTCCCATTCGAAATGGACACATTGTCTACTAGAATGAAAAATTCTTATGTGAATCTCTGTATTCATCCACAAAATCCAAATACCTCCTAAAAAACCAATTGCATCTTCTCTAAAACTATCAGTAAAACCAAGACACTTAATGATGTTGATAGCTTTGACTTCGTTAACATGAGGCTCCCATATAATAAACACGTATGGGTGGTGATTTCAAACCAAACCCTTTACAGCAAATAAAAACAATAGGCTCTTAGCCCCCCAATAATTCCATGAAGAAAAAATCATAAGACAAAAAAGAGTAAAAGATAGTATACCTAAGATAACCAAGAAGTAATTAGTGCTCTGCCACCTCCATTTTAGAGGTATTTCTAACATCAATTCCAACCGGTTGAACATCTCTCTACTCTTAACCTCCTAGCTCTCCATTGGTGATTGCTAGAGGAGTATTAAACACCAATCCCAATTTGACGCTAATGTCCTGCTTCTCTTCTTGCTTAAATCAGGGGTTAACATAAAAAATGGGAATTGTTGTCTGGGTAACTCTAGTTCCTCCTCTTGCCTACACCTTTAAAAATTTTCATAGAAGAACAAGGCATGGGCCTGTTGGTGATGTCTCTTAATGGGCTGGTCCCCTTAGACACCGAATCAAAGGTGGGGGTTTTAGAATCTATAATCTTATTTCTCCATGATTGAATATCTGGATTTATTTTCTTAGACTTTCCTTTACTGTCCTTCCTGAAATCATCTTGTTAGGATAGTAGAAAATCCCATTGGCTAGCAAAAATCATGGGTGGATCATTTTCTTTACTATTTTTAGCACGTTCATCTTCATTCATATTTACTTCATCATTGATTAAGTTTCTAAAATGAGATCTTCTCAAATCCTGTTTAGAATACATGGAAATATGGAGAGAAGATTCATCATTGCCTTTTTTGTTGTTTCTTCATGATTTACACTAAGTAATCATCCAAGGGCTGTAGCTACTATCACTAGTTTGCTCTTTGTCGTTCATCGGATCATCATTAGCATCAACAATAGTCAGAATCTGATCATTGACATTCAAAGTAGCCTTACTTGGGCATGTCACATTATTATGACCAGCCTTACCACAAGTAAAACAAATGTGGGGAAGCCCCTTGTACTCTATAGTGTGCTAAATATTATTGATATGAAACTTAGGAAGAAGAGGTTTTCTTAAATCCAATTCAACAACAACTCTTGCAAAACGACCTCTCTGAGCTGTTTTAATATTAAGGTCTACCCAGAGAGTTCTTCCCACAATATTACCAATATGCAAAAGAATAGCCTCGTGATAATATTGAACAGGCAGATCAAGAAAACTTACCTATACAACAACCTTAGATACCTTAGTAGTTGAAGCCCTAAATGAAATATTCCATTTTTAGATAGAAAGAACACACCCGAGATTTATCCATGGACCATTAAAGAGAGTTGTATCCAATCCCCACTTCATGAAAATTGCACTAAGAAAAAGTCATTATCTAGATCAACGACCTTATATTCTCCACTAAGGTTCTACAAAAATTTTTATACGATTACAAAGCGTGTTATAACCTATTTTTCGGCCCACAAGTTTCACCACAATCGCATTTTCCCATTGTTTTTCAATAATCTTATTCATTTTCTGAGAGAGAGATAACATAGGCCCAAATTCATCACTGATAACTTTTATGTCTTCTTCTTCTTCTTCTATGTTTTCATCCATATGATTAGGGTTCTTATCAAAACCAAGCAATCTGTCACAATACAATGGGATCTCCGTTGGTGTAAAAGATGCCACTGAGAATTCTTAGTCCTTCATTTCTCCTCATCAACAGATGGAAAAACTCCATTGCCATTTGCCTCTAAATTTTTAGCTATGTTAAAGCCTTCTGGCTTATCATGAAATTTAATCCAATGATGATCCCCATCGGTTTCTGCAGGAGAGAGAACATTATCGGAAATAGGGTTCATGGAGAGAAAAGATAGTTTTTAATCCTTTTCAATGAACAATCCTACCTAATCCTTTTCAATGAATACTGATAGCCTTGAACTCAATGCTGACGGCTTAGGTGGTTACTCTAGTGGCTTAAGGCTAGCCTTCTCTGCATCAGTCTCCTCCACTTGTGAAAAACTCGTCCTCAAGTTTGAAGTATGGTTTGGATAAAGAGGAACATTAGAATCATGAAACATGGATATATCCACTACCTTAAATGTCTTAGAGATACCCATATTGTCCGGAAGATCCACCACCTATGCTTTATTATTGATGCGTCAAAGCACTGCATAAGGACCATATTTCTTTGGTTAAAGTTTACTGTTGGTGCCAATCAGAAATCTCTCCTTTGTCTTAAGGCAGTCTTCCACTCATCACCTAGCCCAATCCAAATTCGATGCTACCATTCATCAAATCAATTTTTGAGAACCATTTAGCCCTATTTAACCTATCAAGCATATCATCAAACCATGGTATAGAAAATTTACATTCCACAGCGATCCAGTTAATAGTCTTACTATCAATGCACATCTTCTAGCTCCTATCTTTCTTGGGCGTCAATAAAGCCGGAACTATTTATGGACTCAAACTCTCCTAAATCAACCTGTTCCTCAGCAGCTCCTCTACCTTCTCTTTCAAAATCTCACTCTCCTTCAGATTCATTCTATAATAAGGTAAATTTGGGAAGCTAGCCTTAAGAATAAGATTAATATGATGTTGGATGTTTCTCATCAGCGATAACCTATCTGGAATGTCCTCAGGCATCAACTCTTTAAATTCCTACAATAAAGGACGAACCAACTCTGGTTGCTTCTCTACTTACGATTCAGTACCATTCAACAAAACTTGCTTCGTAATCAAAGCATGCACCTGCCTGGTTTTCCTTAATCTCTACATCAAATCCTTCACCACAGACAAAAATATCCCTCTATTAGGTGAGGCAGCTTTATTCTTCAGTGGCAATAATGTATACTTCACCCCTTCCTTCTCTAACTTATACACACTACTCTTACCCAGGTGTTGCGCATCTACATCATATTGCCAAGGCCTGCTGAATAAAAGATGACTCGCATCCATGTCTATGACATCATAGTAAACTACATCATGGTTTTTGTCTATGGAGAAAGGAACCTTGCAACGTTCATCACCTAAATCTTTCCCGCAGCTGATTTAATCCACCCCAATGTATAGGGACTTTGATCTTTCTCCATTAGCAATTTCAGCTTGTTCACTATCTCCCTTCCCATTATGTTCTCACATTTATCACTATCGATTATGACACCAAACACCTTCCCATCGATAGTGCACTTGGTCTTGAACAACTAGTGGTGTTGAGTATGATCATCACTCTTCGGAGCCAACATCATCCTCGGAGCAACAAAAACCTATCCATCGTCTTCCTCATAGTATTCCTCCTCATCCCCATTAGCCCCACAACAAATTTCATCATTCTTTTCTTCCCTTTTAATCATATTAATTGTCTTTCTTGAAGGACACTCATTAGACTTATGCCCTAGTTGACCACATTTGAAACATTTCCTGACACTTAGCTTCACATAAGGATTATCTACCTTTTTATCTTCTTTGCCATGCCCCTCA
This sequence comes from Combretum micranthum, assembly GCA_024138025.1. Lineage (NCBI taxonomy): Eukaryota > Viridiplantae > Streptophyta > Magnoliopsida > Myrtales > Combretaceae > Combretum > Combretum micranthum. The sequence goes on along the minus strand of JAMXBD010002197.1, from coordinate 57,796 downwards.
TTCATAGGGCATTTGCTTGCAGTTTTATCCTCTAGGGGTCGACTTTTAACATTGTAACCACGAACATGCTGTTCCTCCATATCCTTGGGTTTCTCCTCTAACCATGTAGTGGTTCTGTACCCTCTAAAATTCCTTTTTCCATATTCTTGCTACATCAACTCAGCCTTTAGGGCCAGATTCTTTGCTCACTCAATATATGAATAACCTACTCTCTAATTGCATCCCGCGAAGCTAGCTTTAACCCCTTTAAATACCAATCCACTTGCTATCCCTTGGATTCTAGGAGGTTATTCCATTATGCCAACCTCATGAACTTTACAGTGAATTCATGAACCGATCTGCTTCCTTGTTGGCATCGCTGATATTGTTGGAATAAAATCTACTCATAATCTGGTGGTAAAAATTCCATCTTCATCAAGTATTTCATCTGATTCCAAGTACGAACAGGTCCATTTCCTTCTCGTTCTCTCCTGTATTGGATTTGTTCCCACCATGCTGAAGCCATTTCTTTTAGGTGACAAGCCACTAACCTAACTCATTTCTTGAGAGAAGTTTCCACATAATCAAAGAATATGTCAACCTCTACAACCTGATTCAAAAATTCCTCAATTCACAGGCTCCCATTAAAGAACGACATAGCTACCTTTAATAAAAAATCTCCAATATCTCTATCATCATAGCCATTCCTTTTATGATGACCATACTACTGGTAGCGAAAATTTTTGACATCTCTATCCTCATAATCATTCCTTCTCTTACCACCATATGGTGGATTGCGAGCAAACCGAGGTGGTTCCATATTGCTCTCTTCTAAATCCTTTTCATAGATTGGTTGTCCACGCGCAGGGACAAGTCTATCAATAGGCTCACCACGAGCTACCTCAAACTCTAGCTTTCTATTGTCATTCCGTCTCCTGTGTGTATCAATACCACAAGCATCCAAACATTCCACAATCTCCTCAAAATGTTCCTTGAAGTGCTGGAATATTTGGTCCATCCATCGCTCTAGACACTACTCCAATTGTTGCAACGCCTTATCCCCCTGAGGGGCTCCACCATCCTAAACACCATCACAGAGAGCACCACCATCACCTCCAGTTGCCATCTTACTCCAATACCACTTGTCAACACGAAAAAGCGTTTATAACAAAGAATTGTAATAAAGGTGCAATCTTTTAGAGAAAACTTCTCTAGAATTAGGGTTTCAAAATAACAAATATATGAGTTTTCTTACAAAGACGAGTCTTAGGCCTATTTTTACTATTACATAAAAAATCCTTAAAAGGTAAATAATAAATATAATATCGTAAAAGGTAATAATAAATACAATATTGACTAATACTAAATACAATATATATAATCTCAAGGAAAAGGAAAAAAAAATCAACAAAACAGTTAAATTATCATTACATATAAAGGCTACTAGCTTTGGACTAGAATGGCCAACCTTAAAAACACCATTGTTGCTATGCTGATGGCCTTGAACTCAACGTCGGTAGCTTAGGTGGTTACATCGGCAGCTTAGGGTCAGCCTTCTTTGCATCAGTTAAAGAGAGAAGTTCAATGTGTGTAAAGAGAAAGAGGGATAGTTTAGGAAGAAGTTGAAGCTACTACCTTTGTTTAGGCCAAATGCATGCTTTTAATTTTTTTTTCTTTTATTGAGGGACCTTAAGGACCTACTTGTCCATGGGCTCAAAAAGAGCACCTGGCCTAGACCTGCAGATCATGGTGGGTTCATAAGAGGACTCAGCATGACCAGGTTGAGTCGAATCCTAGTTTGGTCTGATCTGAGGAGATGTCTAGTCAGATATATGTCTAATCTAGATCTACATGTAGCTTGTCCTCTCTTGTTATAAACGTTTTTAGCAACAATAGTTGATTGAAAAATTATTATGCTATAGACATTATAGCAAGTAACATTAGTAAAAAGTGATGAGTGATTAATTTACACAATAAAAGCACATAAAGAAGTTGTAATCATCATCATTACAAAGTTATCTATAGTATTATTCTTATAAATTCCTCAACATAAATTTATCTACAAAATTTTATTTAAGTACAACTATAGAGTATGTACAATGTATTTTAAATCTTTTTTTGTTTAAAAATAATTAGAATTTTCATTTAATTTGTTAACTTGAACTAAACCAAATCGTTATCTAATGCTTTGAAAATTTTATAATATAAACCAACCATTATATGAAAGTTTGTTTTTAGAGAAAATAAAAAAAAATATATAAATTATGATTTAGTTTAGTTTTTATTAAAAATCAAATCAAATGAATCCACACCACCCCTACCACTACCATCCACTTAAGACAAATTTATTATTATTTAGATTTCCATTGTTGGCCAAATGCAACATTAAAGGGTAAAAATTAAATTTGAATACTAAATTTTACTTTTTATAATTGATTATTTAAAATTCAAAGATATTTGATAATTATTTGATATTTAAAAATTATCATTTTTACAGTTAATTATATTACATTTTTAATATTGCAAGTAACTTTTTAAAAAATTAGTATGGATATTATAGATTATCTTTAAAAAATTATAGATAATAAATTACACTTTTAAGTTTCAAATTGTCAATTATAAAAATAAATAAATTTGAAGTATAAACATCATTACATATTCTTATTCTCCACCATACAGAGCCCAATTGTCACTTTCTTACTTCAATGATGAAAAATAAATAAAATTAAAAATAAAGGGAAAAGAAAAGAAAGAAAGAGAAAAGAAAAGAAATGCAGTGAGTATGACCCATAGGTGGCACCAATTTTCCTTGAATAGTGTTTATGACCAACCTAGGCCTTTAACATGGAATAAGAAATAAAACGAATATAAAAAAATGATAAGAATGAAAAAGAAGAAAGAAAATTATTTTCAAATCAACTTTAGCTATGGATAGGAAAAAAAAACCAAACCAAATTGGAAATATGACCATTTTAGCAATTTAGTTTAGAATATTTTTAATATGGATCAATCTATAACTTTATAATTAGTTTAGAAGAGTAAATCGAACCAAACCATTTTAGAAAACTATAATATTATTTTACTTATAACTATAAATTTTCTTATAATCATTTATTAAATGTTATATATTTTCTTCTAGTTTCACTATAATATTTATTATTTGATGAATATGGTTGATATTATCTATTCTTTTTACTTTTATTATTTTCCATGACATAATTTTTTTTTTTTTTAATCTTGCATGGACTTTGTCATTTAGTTATGACTTTTGTTATATATTAATTAATCAATATATTTCATTGATGGATGAATAATTAGTGATTGGATTATAAATATGATGGTTTTATAAAGTAATTTGTTGTGATTTGCATTTACATAGTAATTTTTATTTCCTTTTCTTCTTTTTTTAATCTAGAGCAATCATCCTTTTTTTCCTCAAAAACTTACAGCAATTGAATTATCTATATAATTATATACTTCTATGTTCTTCTTGCGACAACAATGTCAATTATCTTCATATCAATCTTTATTTTAAAACCCCCTATAAAAGCAAATGGTTTGATGTCTACATTTAGCAGCAAATATCAATCGTCTTTATGTCATTCTTTTTTCTTAGTTTTAATTTAAATATTCATATATATATGTAAAATATTAGAATAATTTTTATTAGAATTTTGGTTTAATCTAGATTCTAAATCAAACAAACAATTATTTAATGGTTTAGAAAATTTGTAATTCGAACCATATCATTATAAAACCAAATCATAAATTATGATTTAGTTTGGTTAATAGCGAAAATATAACCAAATCAATCCTACTAACCCCTAATTTTAGGGTTGAATGATTTTTTTTCCTTCTTTAACCAAAAGCCATATATCAATTTTTTTTTCCTATTTGATAGCCATGTAACCTACCTTTTTTATTTTTTTTCCCTCCATCATACCATTGAGTCGTAATCTACTATGGCAATGAATTAGGTCCGATTAAAAAACATGATAAACCATTAGATTTTTTTTATATATTAATTCCGTGACGACAACTCTTCTAACCTTGTTAAGATCATAAATATGTGATAAACCTTGTTATTCTAAAAAACACTTAAAGTCCCTGTTTCGTATTTATGGATTTCTCTTGCAAAAATACAAAAGAATTGTAGCTTTCATTTTCTTTCATAAATTAATATATCATATTTCTGCTGCAAAAATGTGAAAATTCTTAATATTCGTAATTTTGCTGCAATTCGCAATTCTGCTATTATTTTTCTATTTATGGATTCGGCTTGCAGAAATCAACAACATTTGTAACTTTTTATTTTCTTTTATAGAAATTCACATCTTAATGTATCATATTTCTAGTGCAAAAATGTAAAAATTCTAAACATCTCATAATTAAGCTACATCTTGTAATTCTGGCATTTAAATCGCAAATTCAATAAAAACTTCCAATTTCTCATATGCCATACTCATGCTATAAAAATAAAAACTTGCCTAAAATCTGGTAGCATTAATGTCTACAAATCTTAAAGCATAATTATGGGATAAATATCCTCTAAAATTTGTAATTACACGTTAGTATAACTGTAAACAAGCCAAGCAGTTTATGAGCTACTCAAGCTCTACTATAGTAGAGAAGCCAAACTCAAGCTATAATCAAGACTTATTTAACTAAACGAGTTGAGCACAAGTTTCGATTTAAACTTATGAGCCAGTTCATGAATAGGCTCATGAATAAGCTCAGTAGCAATCTGGTGAACATGCTATTTGTCGGTACACTTGTGAGTGTTATCTATAGATATATTATATATAAAATATATATGATGAACACTAAATTCTTATTTCTATTTTACATATATATGTGTATAGATATATTTTGTAGTTCTTATCTATTAATTTTAGATTAAACAATTAAGATATGAAAATTTTAAATAGAAAATGAGTCGACTTTGAGCTCAAAATCAAAGCTCATTTTATACTCAATAAAAATTTTAACTCGACTCAAGCATGATTTGTAGATGAGCCAAGTTCAAGCTCGAACTAAAGTTCTCTTATCTACATAAGCCGAGATTAAGCTTGAACTTTAGGCTCAATAAAACCCCAACTCGTGTTTCAGCTTCATAATTTTTGAATGAAGTTCAAGTCTCCAAAAGTATTCTAGGGCCCAAGTGGACTCATTTGTAACCCTATACATTCGTATGTGATTTTTCAATATTGTATTTTAACAATTATAGTTTTTTTTTCTTTTTCTTTTTTTTATTACAAGGGTGTAGGAAGATTTAAATCCACCATCCCACTTTAAAGACATTGTTAATACTATTAGAATGCAAGGTCATTAGCCATAGTTAATAACTTGTGACAAAAAAAAAAGGCAAAAAAGAGTACATTATAATATTTAGACGTCATCCTTGTGAAAGATTTAAGACAACAAAACCTATGTAATGCTCAAATAGGATATATTACAACATGGAGGGGAGATTAGAATCTTGTTTGTCTCATTTAGGAGAAAAATATTACTTCTGTCAAATTATAAGATCATTAGTCATAGCTAATAACTTATAAAAAGGAAAATATTAAGATATCATCTTTGTGAAGGATTCAAGGCAACAAAACCTTCATTAGAACATAATAATACATGCTACATTAAACTACTTGCATAGAAATTCCGCATTATATTTCTATCTACTTGAATAATTGAAATAGCCATGACTTCCTTATATTGCATGCCAACATGATATTGGGATGACATATATACATGTGTGGGTGTTTAGCTAATGTAATTAGTGAATGTGTAGATTTATAAGTGTTTAGTATTATGTAATTAATATTATTGTTGGATGTTTATAAATGTTTGTATAGTATAATGAATGTGTGAATAGCCTAATGAGTGTGTGTCTTTTTGTAAATTAATATGCATGCATTATGTTTAGAATGCAATTAAATTGCTTTTTAATTTGCTTAAAACATGACAGAATTTTTGGCTAAAGTAGACCCACTTTTTAAGCTCAAATTTGACTCAAATGCATTTGAAATTTCTCCAAATTAATCCTAGGACAAATATACCCCTAATGGTGAGATTTGGATGACTTTTGACTTCAATTTGGACAAATTAACTCTTCCTTTTGGCAGCCCCAAATTTCCATACGAATTTCATCTTCTTTCTTTCTATCTTTCTTTCTTTCTTTCTTTTCTCAATCCAAAATTTTAAACCCTAAGCCAAGGCTTACTAAGCTTAAGGATTTGAATAGCATTCCAAGTCAAGATTCACTCATGTGAGTTAATGCAATCTTTATCTTTTAATTTATGTCCTATAATGTGTTGCTTATAAATGTTAGGGTAGATAGGATTTTAGATGATGTTTGGTATGAGATTGAGTTAGTGCATGAATGATAGTGTGAATGGGATTATGTGATTAATGAAGTGGTAGTTTGCATCTCATAGGAATGTGGAAGTGTGGGAATGAGTTTATAGAAAAATTGAAGAATGAGTAGTTGATATGTGAATTTGAAGTATGATTGGTGATTTAATGATTAGAGGTGGAATTCATGTTGTTAGGATAGTATTTGAATCATATAACAAGCTTTAGAAAGTTTGGACTAAGTTTGGAAAAGTTTTGGACTTGATCAAAATGTATAAAAACAGGGGATTTCAAAAACCATTTTCGTATAGGCTAGATTTTGAACGTACGCGCCATCTGGGGATTCTACGCCGCCGGCGTAGAGGCGGTGTAGAAAGCCCACAGAACCAATTTTCCTAACGCCGTTGCAACGCCGCCGGCTTTTATGCTAAGGTTTTGCCAGCGTCTGTTCTTTAGAATGTACGCCGGCAATTTAAGCTTCTACGCCGCCGGCGTAGAGGCGGTGTTGAAAGGCCACAGAACCAAATTTCTTAAGGCCGACGAACGCCGCCGGCTTTCGCTTGACTAGTGAGCCGGCGTTCTTTCATCCCTATTGTACGCTGGCTATTTGAAATCAACGCCGCCGGCGTATGTTTCAAAGCTGCCCGCGTACATAAGTAAGCGGACGGCTTAGACTTCTCTGGATGTTTTTGAAACTTTGGGTTTTGGATTCAACGCCGGCTAAAGGCCGCCGTAGGAGGAATCAAAGGCTGACGGCGTACCCTTGAACACTGCCAGCGTTGGCAGTGTGAATTTTCAGGACATTGAACGCTGGCTCAACGCCGCCGGCGTTGAGTGCCGGCGTATCCCCTGAGCTTTTGAATTTTAAGAACTTTTTCTAAAATTTTCCAAAGTTTGTTATTTGAGTAATTATGTATTTATTAAGTGATCTAGGGTAATAGGGTGCTTAAATGCTTTATTTTGATTTTGAATAATTTATTTGGATTTCTTGAATGTATTTATTGAGCTATCAATTAGAGTTTAAGCTAAGTGTGAATTTATTATTGATTTAAACAGTGTTAGATCCTCGCCCAGTCGACTCCGTTAACTCCCGAGCTATATCAGGTACACAGTGACTTGCTTGACTCTTTGCTAGGGTAGGCATCAAGATTAAATTACCTAAAGATAAAAGAATACTATTGTTATTATTGTGTTGATTGTCGATGTTTGCCGTTGAATCTGGTTCGGAGAGCGGCACCCTGCTCAGATTGGGGGCAGGGATCTTTCTCGTTATCGGTTAGAATGGTTTAGGAGATATGAGTATCCGAGCTGCTCATATCAACCCCCTGAGCGTCGTGATGCGTTACTCAGGAACCCCTAGTATTACGGGCTACGCCGGAAGGTGGGGCTGCCTAGTCTGTATGAACAGTAGGGACCACTCAGGGAGACGGACGTAATGCTAAAACCTTGTTGTCCGGAGTTTGAATGCTCCTGTGTTGTCTTATTAATTAAAAGATTTATTAATGAATAAGCGATTTTTGCATAATGCATCTAGCCTAAGAATGTGTGATTCACTTCGTATTTGTATTCGTTACTTGTGTACTGGGCCTTTGGCTCATATTTTATCTATTTCAGGTGATGATCCCGATGAGTTCTATACGAGTATGGGGTACGGAACTGACTTCGAGGATTTTCTTGATGGGTTGGAGGATTAGAGATGACCATGGACTATGGACCCTATAAATGTAATAGATTAGATGAGATTCATTTTTGGTTGATGGTGTAAATGTTGTGTTAGTAGAGTTGTTTTTGAGAAGTTTTGTTAAGGCTTATAAAAAGCCTTGGATGTAATATGTATATATGTATGTATGTAGCTATTTAGAAGTAGAGTTATTCCGCTGCTAATATCTATGTCTTTTGTTGTATAATATCTTATAGAATTAATAAACAATTACTCAAACTATCCTTTAGGCAACCTTACATATAATCTTAGGGGTTATATGTGGTTGGGGATCCGTTATCTCCTATATCAAATATAGGGGTAAAATCGGGTCCTTACAGTTGGTATCAGAGCGAGTTTGATTAATTGCTTATTTAATTGTCATGATTATTTAAGACTTGACCTAGACACAACTAATAGTATAGAAAAGAATTAAGCTATCCAAATAGTTGTGTGTAATCTTTTTTGCTTGTTTTATATAATTGTTATTTGATTTCTTGTCTACCAATTGCTTATTGTTTGTTGATGTCTTATTGAATTGTTTGCTTATCTATGCCTGAATGTAAATGTCAATTTGATAAGTTTTGTATGTGATTAGGAATTTAGATGCATGTATGAATGTGTGTTGAATATATCTATGCAATTGTAAAGATGGACAGGTTAAGGCGTCTACTAGGCAACATTCTGATAGAGAAAGTATGCCACCACCACCGCCGTCATCGTCTACATTTGCTCCCACATCATCTTCTACACCGAGCAGTGAGACTACTCCATCACCTGCATCGGCTTCAGCTTCACAAGTTCCTCCACAGACTCAATTCCTCCACCTCCACCTATACCACCCATTCCTCCTATGTCACAAATACCAACTAGTGACCCGAACTCGATGTATGGTATGATGAGGGATATGATGGCCATGATGCAGCAGTATCAGATGATGATGTATCAACAAACTCAACATCTCATGCAGCAAGGTAATCAGCAAGGGATGAGATCAAATGAGGCTACTTTGTGAATGATCAATCCAATCAAATCAAGTTACATGATTTTAGTAAGATGGTTCCAGAGTTTGATGGCACTAGTACCGACCCTACAGTAGCTGAAGGGTGGATGAGAACTTGAGAAAACATTTGCGCCAGTAGAACCCCGGAAGATAATAAAGTGGATTTAGCGGTTTACATGATGAAGAAAGAAGCTTATAATTGGTGGAGATTAACAAGTGGAAATTTACAATTACCCATATCATGGAATGCATTCAAGGATATATTTTTCATCAAGTACTTTCCGAATTCAGTGAGAGAGAGGATGATAACCGATTGGTTAAACTTGAGACAAGGGAGTAAGACTGTAGATGAATATCATGGAGAATTTGTAGACTGTTGCGTTTTGCGGGAGGTGATTACCGAGATGAGAGGATGAAAGTTCAGAAATTTCAGAATGGACTGAATGAAGAAATCCAAAGTGAAGTGAAGAAATTTGAGTTGCATACCTTATCGGATATGGTGGCCAAAGCTTTGCTAATGGAGCAAATTCAGAACGATAGTAGAGTTAGGAGAGCAAAGAGAGCTGCATTTCTAGGGAAGAGGCCCGCTCCTACTTCATCTTATGATAGTTATCGAGGTGTGGGTAAAGGAAAGAAGCCATTTATGGGACGACAAGGAGACCAAAAGATATATAAAGCTCCTACACTTGCATTTGAAAAGAAATGTTTTAGATGCTATGGTCCTCATGAGTTGTCCGATTGCAAGTGGATTCCCAATGCATGTTTCTCATGTGGTCAAGTTGGGCATAAGTCTAGAGAGTGCAAGAATCCGAAACTACCACCGGTCTTTTGTGCATATTGCAAGCAAAGAGGGCATCACGTTTCTAATTGCAAGGACCGACCTAATGTGAAGAGTGGAGTTGATGGAGAGAAGGGAAAGACAAATCCGAGGGTTTTTGCCTTACAACAGATTGAGGACACACCCTCAGTAGACACTTTGGCAGGTATACTGAGTGTTGCTAATAGGGATGCATATGTGCTAATTGATACTGGAGCGACTCATGCTTGTATTTCTGAAAATTTTATGAATGATTGTGAGCTTCCTCTGAATTGTTGATTGATCGTGTTATGTGTGTGACTACTCCGTTGGTGATTGAAAATAGACATCCTTGTGTGTGTAAAAGTATAAATGTTGTGATTTCAAATGTGAGCATGCCTATTGATATGATAGTGTTGCCTTTATCTGATTTTGATGTGATTTTGGGAATGAATTGGCTAAATCAATATAAGGTCACTATAGATTGTAGTAAGGCGGAGTTAAGTTTTGGCTTGATTGATGGGAGTTTCACACATAAATTGGAAAGGTTGAGACCTAGGAGTATGAAGTTTATGGAACTGTGGGAAAAACCAGTTGTAGCAGCAATGAATATTGAAGAAGTGGATATCAAAATGACACCCATTGTGAATGAGTTTATGGATGTATTTCCTGAGAAGTTACCTGGATTACCACCGGATCGGGAGATAGAGTTTGGGATTGAGGTTTTGCCTGGAACGGTACCTATCTCTAAAGCTCCATATAGGATGGCTCCAGCTGAATTGAAGGAATTGAAGTTACAATTACAAGAGTTACAAGACTTGGGCTTTTATCAGACCGAGTATATCGCCTTGGGGTGCTCCTGTGCTGTTTGTCAAGAAGAAAGATGAAAGTTTACGCATGTGTATTGATTACCGAGAATTGAACCGAGTTACTATCAAGAACAAATACCCTTTACCAAGGATCGATGATTTGTTTGATCAGTTAAAGGGAGCTACAGTGTTCTCTAAGATCGACCTGAGATCAGGATATTATCAACTCAAGATCAAATCGCAAGATATTCAGAAGACGGCTTTCCGGACTCGGTATGGACACTTCGAGTTTTTGGTAATGCCTTTTGGGTTAACCAATGCTCCAGCCGCATTCATGGATTTGATGAATAGAGTTTTCAAAGATTATTTGGATTCATTTGTCATAGTATTCATTGATGATATTTTGATATATTCTCGGAACAAGGAGGAGCATCGAGAGCATTTGAGACTTGTGTTACGAAAACTCCGAGAGAAGAAACTTTATGCGAAATTTACCAAGTGTCAGTTTTGGTTGGAAGAAATATCTTTTCTTGGGCATATTATCTCAAAGGCAGGTATTTCGGTTGATCCAATGAAGATTGAAGCTATTTTGAAATGGGCAAGGCCTACTAATGTGAGTGAGATTAGAAGTTTCCTTGGATTAGCTGGATACTACCGAAGATTTGTTGAAGGATTTTCTAAACTGGCGTCTCCAATAACCAAGTTAACACGGAAGAATACCAAGTATGTGTGGGATGACAATTGTGAGAGGAGTTTTAAAGAGTTGAAAGAAAGATTGATATCGGCTCCTATTTTAGCATTGCCTGTGAGTGGAAAGGAATTTGAAGTCTTCAGTGATGCATCTATCCAAGGACTCGGTTGTGTTCTCATGCAAGATGGAAAAGTTATAGCTTATGCATCAAGGCAGCTAAAACCCCATGAGAAGAATTATCCGGTGCATGATCTTGAATTGGCAGCAGTGGTTCTCGCATTGAAGCTTTGGAGACATTATTTGTTTGGAGAGAAATGTAAGATCTATACGGATCACAAGAGTTTGAAATACATATTCACCCAGAAAGAACTTAATATGAGGCAAAGAAGATGGCTTGAGTTGATTAAAGATTATGAGTGGAAATACTTTATCACCCGGGAAAGCTAACGTAGTAGCAGATGCACTCAGTAGGAAGAAGCAAATGGATGATGTGATTATGATCTCTAGCCAAAGAGGAATTCAGATGGATTTCATGAAATTAGAACTTGAGGTTATTAGAGCAAGTTGATGTGATATTGGCTCAATTATCCTTGCAACCGACAATTTTGGAAAGGATTAAACAAGTCCAAAAGCAAGATGATGAGTTAAAAGAATAAAGTTAGCCATTGAGAAGGGAAGAGAAAAGAGTTGAGAATTGGTGAAGATGAAGTTATTAGATATGGGAATCGACTTTTTGTGCCATATGAGTTGAGAGAAGAAATCTTGAAGGAAGCTCATTCGTCTTCATATTCGATCCACCCGGGAACCACCAAAATGTATAGAGACTTGAAGAAAAATTTATGGTGGGAAGGTTTAAAGAGGATATTGCTCATTATGTATCCAAGTGTTTGACTTGTCAACAAATAAAAATCGAGCATCAACGACCCGGAGGAGAGCTTCGACCTTTATCCATACCTGAATGGAAATGGGATGATATTACCATGGATTTCATATCAGCTTTACCCAAGACTATTGCGAGGCATGAAGTTATTTGGGTAATCGTGGATAGATTAACGAAATCGGCTCATTTCATACCTTTGAGGGTTGGAGATTCTTTGGAAAGGATGGCACATACCTATATCAAAGAAATAGTGAGATTACATGGGATTCCGAAGACAATACTTCTGATCGAGATTCCGTTTTGTTAGTCGATTTTGGAAAAGTCTACATGCCGCTTTAGGTACTCAACTACAGTTTAGTACTGCATTTCATCCGCAGACAGACGGGCAATCGGAAAGAACGATTCAAATCCTAGAAGATATGCTTAGAGCATGTACACTAGATTTTGGCAATAAGTGGGATACTTACTTGCCACTTGTTGAATTTGCTTACAACAACAGTTTTCAAGTAACAATTCAAATGGCACCCTATGAAGCGCTCTATGGTAGAAAATGCAGATCTCCAATACATTGGGATGAAGTTGGAGAAAGGTTATTTTGGGTCCAGAATTAGTGCAACAGCATTGGATAAAATTCAAGTGGTTAAGCAAAGGATGAAAACGGCTCAAGATCGGTATAAAAGCTATGCCGACATGAGGAGAAGACCATTGGAGTTTGAAGTGGGTGATCATGTGTTTCTTAGAATTTCACCAACAAAAGGGATTATTAGATTTGGAGCTAGAGGTAAATTGAACCCAAGGTACATTGGTCCGTATGAGATTCTAGAAAGAATTGGACCATTGGCTTATCGATTAGCTCTACCACCAAATTTGTCGGAAGTGCATGATGTATTCCATGTGTCACAACTTCGAAAGTGTATATCAGATCCCGAAGCTATTCTTTCTACACATCAACCGGAGATTCAACCAAATTTGAACACGGTGGAGAAACCGATCAAAGTCTTGGATAGGATTGATAAAGTGTTGAGGAGAAAAGTAATCCCTTATGTGAAGGTTTTGTGGACGGGACAAACCGAGAGGGAAGCGACATGGGAGCCCGAGAACGAAATGAAGCAGAAATACCCCGAGTTATTTGAATAGCGTTAAGGTAAGCTAAGTTTCGAGGACGAAACTTTTTGAAGGAGGAGAGAATGAAATAGCCATGACTTCCTTATATTGCATGCTAATGATATTGGATGATATATATATATGTGTGTGTGTGTTAGCTAATGTAATTAGTGAATGTGTTGATTTATAAGTGTTTAGTATTATGTAATTAATATTATTGTTGGATGTTTATAAATGTTTGTATAGTATAATAAATGTGAATAGTAATGAGTGTGTGTCTTTTTGTAAATTAATATGCATGCATTATGTTTAGAATGTAATTAAATTGCTTTTGAATTTGCTTAAAACATGACAGAATTTTTGGCTAAAGTAGACCCACTTTTTGAGCTCAAATTTGACTCAAATGCATTTGAAATTTCTCCAAATTAAACCTAGGACAAATATACCCCTAATGGTGAGATTTGGATGACTTTGACTTCAATTTGGACAAATTAACCCTTCCTTTTGGCAGCCCAAATTTCCATACGAATTTCATCTTCTTTCTTTCTTCTTTCTTTCTTTCTTTCTTTTCTCAATCCAAAATTTTAAACCCTAAGCCAAGGTTTACTACAAGCTTAAGGATTTGAATAACATTCCAAGCCAAGATTCACTCATGTGAGTTTAATGCAATCTTTATCTTTTAATTTATGTCCTATAATGTGTTGTTTATAAATGTTAGGGTAGATAGGATTTTAGATGATGTTTGGTATGAGATTGAGTTGGTGCATGAATGATAGTTGAATGGGATTATGTGATTAATGAAGTGGTAGTTTGCATCTCATAGGAATGTGGAAGTGTGGGAATGAGTTTATAGAAAAATTGAAGAATGAGTAGTTGATATGTGAATTTGAAGTATGATTGGTGATTTGATGATTAGAGGTGGAATTCATGTTGTTAGGATAGTATTTGAATCATATAACAAGCTTTAGAAAGTTTGGACTAAGTTTGGAAAAGTTTTGAGACTTGATCAAATGTATAAAAACAGGGGATTTCAAAAACCATTTTCATATAGGCTAGATTTTGAACGTACGCCGGCATCTGGGGATTCCACGCCGCCGGCGTAGAGGCGGTGTGGAAAGCCCACAGAACCAATTTTCTTAACGCCGTTTGCAACGCCGCCGGCTTTTATGCTAAGTTTTGCCAGCGTCTGTTCTTCAGAATGTACGCCGGCAATTTAAGCTTCTACGCCGCCGGCGTAGAGGCGGTGTTGAAAGGCCACAGAACCAAATTTCTTAAGGCCGACGAACGCCGCCGGCTTTCGCTTGACAAATGAGCCGGCGTTCTTTCATCCCTATTGTACGCTGGCTATTTGAAATCAACGCCGCCGGCGTATGTTTCAAAGCTGCCCGCGTACATAAGTAAGCGGACGGCTTAGACTTCTCTGGATGTTTTTGAAACTTTGGGTTTTGGATTCAACGCCGGCTAAAGGCCGCCGGCGTAGGAAATCAAAGGCTGACGGCGTACCCTTGAACACTGCCAGCGTTGGCAGTGTGAATTTTCAGGACATTGAACGCTGGCTCAACGCCGCCGGCGTTGAGTGCCGGCGTATCCCCTGAGCTTTTGAATTTTAAGAACTTTTTCTAAAATTTTCCAAAGTTTGTTATTTGAGTAATTATGTATTTATTAAGTGATCTAGGGTAATAGGGTGCTTAAATGCTTTATTTTGATTTTGAATAATTTATTTGGATTTCTTGGATGTTTATATTTGAGCTATCAATTAGAGTTTAAGCTAAGTGTGAATTTATTATTGATTTAAACAGTGTTAGATCCTCGCCCAGTCGACTCCGTTAATTCCCGAGCTATATCAGGTACACAGTGACTTGCTTGACTCTTTGCTAGGGTAGGCATCAAGATTAAACTACCTAAAATAAGAGAATACTATTGTTATTATGTGTTGATTGTCGTTGTTGCCGTTGAATCTGGTTCGGAGAGCGGCACCCTGCTCAGATTGGGGGCAGGGTTCTTTCTCGTTAACGGTTAGAATGGTTTAGGAGATATGAGTATCCGAGCTGCTCATATCAACCCCCTGAGCGTCGTGATGCGTTACTCAGGAACCCCTAGTATTACGGGCTACGGGAAGGTGGGGCTGCCTAGTCTGTATGAACAGTAGGGACCACTCAGGGAGGCGGACGTAATACTAGAACCTTGTTGTCCGGAGTTTGAATACTCCGTGTTGTCTTATTAATTAAAGACTTATTAATGAATAAGCGATTGTTGCATAATGCATCTAGCCTAAGAATGTGTGATTCACTTCGCATTTGTATTCGTTACTTGTGTACTGGGCCTTTGGCTCATATTTTATCTATTTCAGGTGATGATCCCGATGAGTTCTATACGAGTATGGGGTACGGAACTGACTTCGAGGATTTTCTTGATGGGTTGGAGGATTAGAGATGACCATGGACTCTATGGACCCTATAAATGTAATAGATTAGATGAGATTCATTTTTGGTTGATGGTGTAAATGTTGTGTTAGAGTTGTGTTTTGAGAGTTTTGTAAGGCTTATAAAAAGCCTTTGGATGTAATATGTATATATGTATGTTTATGTAGCTATTTAGAAGTAGAGTTATCTCCGTTGCTAATATCTATGTCTTTTGTTGTATAATATCTTATAGAATTAAATAAACAATTACTCAAACTATCTTTAGGCAACCTTACATATAATCTTAGGGTTATATGTGGTTGGGGATCCGTTATCTCCTATTCAAATATAGGGGTAAAAAATGGCGGGTCTTTACAATAATTTACCTTTGGCTAATTGTCACTTGGCTATCTAAACTCCTATTTTTATAATTATTATCCAAAGTTTAAAAGTATTAATTTTATGTTTTAAACTTTGTCAATTTTCATAATTAACTACCTAATATTGCAAAATTTTACAATTAACTATCCGAACTTTATCCATTTTTTCAATTATAAGCATCATATGAAGGTACTATAAATAAAATTGAAAAGTTTTTAAGTAGTAAATTAATATTTTTAAACTTTAGATAATTAATTACACTAATTGATAAAGTTTAGGTAGTAAATATGACATTTTCCCTCTACATTTTAATATTTTAATTTAAATCTTCAATCTTTTGCAATTTTTTTGCATGGCTCTTCACTCTTTTGCTTCTTCCATTTGAATCTAGCGTGTCTTCAATACAACAAAAAAAGGTCCCTCCATTATATTCATTATTTTGCTAAAATTTTTAATGAGGATATTTTATTGAAGAAATTAGTTAATTCCCCATGTTATACATTGATCTTGATTTAATATATGTGGATATTTTGAAATTACATAGAAAACATGAAACTAATATTGGTCACTGCTAGTATAAAAACACAAAGAAATGAATCGTCATGACTCAAAATTGTTATCTAATATCTTAGCTATAATAAACCGATTCTGTAAATAAATATACCTAACTTTGGCCAAATATATATATCCACACACATGGTTGTCAAAATCGCAATTTAACTATTCATTTGAATGTATAAAATCGGTAGAATTATACAAAATCATTTAAAATAGATAAAATCATAAACATGTAGAATCATATACTTAAATTCATATTTTTATTTAAATTTTGTACCTAAATAATTTTGTATTTATTTTAATTAAGGAAAAGCACATAGAATTGTATAATTGAGTTGCGATTTTGGCAACTAAATATACACACACCTAACTATTAAACGGTTTAAGATAAAAAAACCTTACATTGACTATCAAAACCGAAGGGCATGTACAATTTGTTGCATACTTATAATGCAAAATTAAATGTAAAGTTTAGAATCTACTACTAATAAAAAAATTTAAAATAAATAAATACAATGGATTTGTCTTCCAACTCTCATGACAATATCTTCTATTTATGACAATTTAAACTTCATCAATATAAAAACAATTAAGAAGAAAGTTGATCTACTTAAATCTCGATGATATCAACATATAAATTAAATCCTTTCATTGGACTAGTATCTCAATCTCATGTCTAAAATCATATCTAAAACTAAATATTTGTTTTTGCCATCCATAAAACAAAGGTCCTAAAAGAGGTGAGCATAATGCTAAGTATATGGCCATACTCACGCGCCATGCAAGGCAATGAATCCACATGCACACTTATTATAAAAGTAACGACAACCCTTAATTATCTTATTTAAGTATAAAGCCTATTTGTTCGTATTATTTTGGTCATTTTGGCATCTTACTTTCGTTGATTTTAAAATAAATCAGATAAACTAGATACGGATTAGATACAAATAAAAATCTAACAATCCAAATAGACCCATAGTAAACAAGACACATTCTAAAACTTGAAATGTCCCATGACTCTCTACCATATACATGTCCATGGTTCAGGAGCTCTTGATAACTTAAAAACCAATAGCATGGTGTGGGTATTTCCTAATACGCAAAACCAACAAAAATCATCCAATTTTAGTACCGTCATCGGTATAGGCCATTAGCAGCTTTGGTCTACTGCATCTGCTGTAAAAGTGTCTCACACTACTTGTAATATTTAATTATAACTTCCTTCCCACTATCCAACTAGTATTATAACAACAAACTTATAACTTCCTTCCTATTAACTAGTATTATAGCAACAAACTAATCAATCATCCGCTTACGCCTCATGGCAATTCCAATGTACGCATCGTTTTACCTTAGAATCTTGGATTGTTTGTAAAAGTGTACTACTTGTAATATTTAATTATAACTTCCTTCTCACTATCCAACTAGTATTATAGCAACAAACTTATAACTTCCTTCCTACTATCTAACTAGTATTATAGCAACAAATCAATCAATCATCTGCTTACTTGTCATGGTAATTCCTAATGCATGCATCATTTTACCTTAGAATCTTAGATTGTTTGTAAAAGTGTCTCACACTACTTGTAATATCACCTATAACTTCCTTCCCGTTATCTAACTAGTATTATAGCAACAAACTAATCAATCATCTGCTTACTCCTCACAACAATGCCTAATGTATGCATCATTTTACCTTGGAATCTTGGATTGTTGCCTTGTAAGATGATAAAGCTACTGAAATATACTTATTACCTGTTCTTTAATTTGATTAGCATTAATCAATTGTCATGAAAATATAAATAATTTTGAACCCCAATTAGAAATTAGGTTAATAGTTAAACTTTTGTAACTAAGTTAAATAAATGACGATAAATAGTTTAATAGCCTAACATAATTGGTTAGTAAATAAATTTAATTAAAATAGAAATATCAATACTTCAATTTCCTATTCTAAATTTTCAAATACCTCAAACCATTATTACATACCAAATTGAGCTTATATAAATTAAATTCTTATATCTAATTTCTATAAATTACAACCTATATCATTTTTACACACCCTCTCTCTTACTCCACAAATTTCCACCTAGGTTCTATCCCTTAATTCAAATCTCATTCATTCCATCAATATTGTATCCAAAAAAAAAAAAAAAAGAGAGATAAGCACACATACCTCAAATTCTTTTCTATCTTTTGTCTATATTGATACCCATTTTTTTTTTAATTTCTATTTCAATCAAATTATAGGTAATATTTGTGGGTAAGTATCAAGCTTAAGGCCAAAATCAAAGGGAAGGAGCTTCTACGGATAATATTGGTGGTATTTAGAAGATTTGAAGATCTAATGGATAATTTCTACATTTCTAGCAAGTCAATTTTGAATTTGTGATGAATATGGATATTGATTAAAGACTAAATCGAGATCTAAATATTGAGTTGATCTTGTTGGTTCAATTAAGTATAATAAAAAAAAAAAAATGTTGGTCAAACATTTAAATCGCATAGTTGAATGTATACATGAGGATAATTTTAACCAACTGATAGTGAATTTGAGTCAAAATGATAATGGCATGTCTGTGTGGAATCATATGAACTTTGGTTAGAGTATAATTTGTTAAATAATTAATTAAATGATTGTAATTATATTTTATCCTCATGGTTACTAAAAATGAATATATAATTAAAAGTCGGATTAGCATATGTAATTTTTAACAATGTATACATATCCAACATAAAATGATTTTTGATTATATAATAAAATAATTTTGATTAAATATAGAATATGTCTCTGTATGTTGAATTGGATGCATTTATGTGTGTGTGTGTGTGTGTTTTTTAATATTTCAATTGACATGTTTGGTATTATCAAATATAAGTGTACAAGTAAATGTTGGATTCTTAGATATATGTTTGTACACTTCGTTACCTAATTGATTTTATTAAAGCATGATTTTATGGAAAAAATATATATAATATATAATGGTCGAATTACAAACATGAATATGTAGGAGAATGTGTACTGTTTTGTCACATACCTGGATCAAAGAATGATTTAATGTTAAAATATTAAAAACGGACATGTAGATTTATGTTTATATTATTTTTATTAATTTTGATAAATATAACATATATAAGTTGAAAACCGAACATTATGCATCATTACATGTTGTTGACATTGATATTTTTGCTGGAATTTGATAAAAAAAAATATATTAGCTGAAGTATGTATGTATTTTGTTTAATTTAATCATTAGCGTTAATCGGAATTTATGTATGTAACATTTTTTTTTTTATATTACTTGATGTATAGAACTATAATTCAATATAGCTTAACTATGGCATATGGAACTCCATTACCCTGTTACCCATTAAAATTTGATGATTAATAAATGCCACTTCAATGGCTAATTGAATGTAGGTATGATTAATTAAGGTCAAACGTTTAGTAAACCAAATTTGGGCACTAATTCAACGTTATTAATGCCGAACGAATACATATATATACTACATGTAAATCCAATTTAATTTAAACTATAAAACGTTAAGCATTTCTAATATATAATTCGGTATTGGAATTATATTCATCTTAATTAATTATACGCACTCAATTTGGGAAATGAGAATTAACTGTGTAAATTTTGGAAATGTTGATCAAAATTGGAAATAATTAACTTAAGTTGAAATTGATGTTGTGTGACATTAAATAAGCTGGAATTATGTCAAATATGCCGGAATTGTGTGTGTTACACGCTGCAAATTGAATTATTGGGCTGGAAATTGATGAGTTGATGATATCTTAATTAGATAAATTCTGGAAGATAATAATTGATAGCTAAACCAAATTCCATGAAAACCGAGCTAAACTTATCTTAAACAAAATATTAACTTAAATAAATATAGTACAAATAAATAATCGAAATGTTGAGAAAAATGAAATATAAATATAAATTTTACTTGACTATGCCTTGTTGGCTATATTATACCCTTAGGCTATAAAATAATAAACGGGGTCCTTTAGCTTATCCTAGGCCTAACTAAAATAATTGGACTATTATGGGCTTTAATAGCAAATATTGGCATAGAAATATAACCTTAGATATAATAACTTGGTTTCTTGCCAATTAGGCCTAATTACACCTAAATGGGTCAAATTAAATCCTATCCCATTTTTCCTAGTCAATTAGAGCATAAACCTTCAAAATATAACCAAACATTAATTTTATACCTTATGGACTTAAATTCCATAATGGGCTTATCATCCCTTTACTTGAATCAATTTAGTTTATTTCTAAAATATTTAAGCCCATTGTCATTTTCTAGGTATTGAATTACCTAATGGGCTCGCACAACATTTCTTGGGGCCATAAGCCCAAAAAATATACCTAATTAGGAACTTTGAAGGCGCAATAATTATAAGCTAAAACAAATTCAATTCCATTGGGCTTGTATTCAAGTTCTAAAGTCTACTATCCAATTTTACTCAAAGTTGAACATGTTCCAATACTTGAGCTCAAATCCACCTAAATTATAATTTAATGGGCTCAATTATAAATTCCTTAAAACCCTTACATATCAAAAGACTTAGTTAAATTCTTATTGGGCCTAATATACATAACCTAAGGGCCCAATACTCTAAAATAGGGAATCCAATATATTAATACTCATGGGCATAATCCAAACTACTTAAGTCTAATAACCAAAATGAATTTCAACTCTAAATATCAATTTAAGGTCTTATGTATATAAACATATATGACCTTACTTTAAAAAATACAAAAACATAAGTGAATTAACAATAGGAATTAGGTAGTTAATTACTTACTCGATATACAGATACTATTGCTTCTGACATACTTTTTGGTCCACATTCTGACTGGTACTAAACTATGGACCTTATATCAAGTACACAGTGATATACGTGTTGTTTGCTTAGGGTAGGCACCTCAAATAGACTAAACTTAAAGACGATCTAATAATTCCGTATGTTATTTGTGCGTATGTCATTTAATCCAGATTGGAGAGAGACATCCTTACTAGGAAATGCTAGCAGATAGTTAGGCGCTTAGACCACCGTTGTGTGGCTCGACGAATAGCTGGTAGGGCAAACTAAGACCCTCAGATCCTATGGCTTATTGTCCAGTGTGAGTACTCTTGTGCTGTTTGAATTCTCACAACTATGACCTTAAACTATTGAATGGTGCAATGCATATAGTATAGTGTGTGTGCCACATCTTGCATGATTGCATTATTATGTACTGGGTTTCGGCTCATTCTTGTTGATTTTCAGGTATTGGTAGTCTTAACTTGATGCTTATAAGTATCTTAGGTATGGGTCGGATCTATGCAAGTTTGTTGACAAGCGGAGTGGTTGGGAACGTTGGATTATGTGTATTATTAAATGAAAATTGTACGAATCTTTTCAAACTTGTATTTTCTTTTGAGTGCCTGGTTTATGCCCATGGTTGTTAAATTTTTTTATTTATTACATACATATACTGATAATTATCTACTTCTAATACTTTTCTTATTTTTTGCTGCTTAATAAGATATTTTCAAAATATAATTATATGATCTTTGAATCTAAAATTGGTTATCAAACGATCACGATAAATAAATAATTTAGCATAGCCTTAGTGTATAATGCCTAAGTGTTATATGTAGTGGAACTAAATACGTCTTGATCCTATTCGGAGCATGACAACTACTATACCATTACCACCATTTTGATAACCCTATACTCCTACTTCTCTTAACCTTATGCTTCAACTGCCTCATGTGATAACTATTCCTACAAGCAAAGACTACATGGTTGACCAAGCATTTGGGGAAACCCCTTTGCTCCTCTCCACCGTGGTTGATTGCACATGGTCATGCAATTGATTGTTAGATCTTCCTTTGTCAAACCTCCATGTAAAAATGTTGAGATATAATTTACTCAATTTATATTGGATAAAACTTGATAAACTTGTTATAAATTTTATAGAAATTATAAGGAATTGATATTTGATCAAGTTAATATCGCATTTCAGGTCCATAAAGCAAAAGGAAAGACTTAGAGGAATTAAGTATGGAGAAAACACATCAGAGGAGTCATGGCCGCCAGCCATGGAAGTTGACGAGGAGCGACCAGAAGCTCCATGGCCGCCGGCCATGGAAGGATCACTGCCGGCCAACATTCATGGCCGGCACTGGGGAGTTAATGGCTGCCGGCCATGGGGCCGGCCATCAAGTTGCAGGATCCTATTCGAGATTAAATGGCAGCCAGCCATGTAACAACATCGTGCCAGCCAGTTTTCATATGAATTATTGTTCTATTCCTTCCTATATATAGAGAGAGAAGTCCAAGAGAGAGGGAGCTTTGAATCTTTTTATTCTTTATACTTTCAAGAACCCTAAAGATTGCTTTTCTTGAATGATGAACAACTAATCTCTTAATCTAGCCAAGGGATTATTGCAACTCAATTCAAGATGGATTGTGAGACCTAATTGGGTTTGATTTCTATTATTCTCATCTTTGCATATTTGTATTTCATCTGATGCTATTGTTATTATTGCTTGATTATCTCTTATAACTTTGGATCCGGTTGTAGGATGATTGAACAATAATCAATCAATTAGATCTCATATCCGTAATTGTATGAGTAATCTAATATAGGTGATGAAACAACACGATAGTCATAAAATAGATGGTTATTTGATGTTGTGATGAAATAATCTAATTTAAATGATCCATGCTCTATGAGATTATTGATTAGGGTTAGGTTTCTCTTTTCTTAATGCAATTGATGGATTAAACCTTAAGAGCTTATTTAGGGTTATCTATTCGATTAGGAATAATCAAAGATCTTATCTTGGTTATTTAATATCTAAGGAGATTGAATTTCAATGCTTATTGGAATTTATAACTAACCTATTCAAAGTAGGAATAATAATATTTGAGTCTATGATCAATCCTGAGAATTGAGTTGTAATGAAACCTAGGCTAGATAATCTTTTGAATATATAAATCTCTTTAAATAGAAATAGGTTTATTTTATTTGCTTGATTTCAAAACCCCCCAATTTTATTTTCTTTTTCTCTTCTCAACCCCGATAGAAACTTAGGAATTTTTACCAGTCCCTGTGGAGACGATCCTGCTCATCCATACAAATCTTAGAGTAGGTATTTATTTTTGTTGGATTCGACACCCACCAAATTTTGGCGCCGTTGCCGGGGATTGGTGTCTAAAAAAATTTCCCTGTTTCTATTTCTTTTTATTTTGATTTTTGTTTATGACCCGTGCTTCTCACAAAGGTACTTTAGAATTTGATTCAGATATAGAGAAGACGGAACGGGAATTGCGCCGACAATCAAAACAGCGTATTCTAGACGCAACTTCAACTTCATCTCCTGGATTAACTCAAGCATTGGAATTATCAGAATCATCCAGTGAGACAGAAAGAGAAGAATCTGAAAGTTTGGATTTAGAAGAAGAAAAGGAAGAGATGGCAAATCCGGACCGAACACTTAGACAATTAGCAACTCCGGATGTGACTCAACAACCACTTTGTATTCAATACCCTGAATTGAATGTGGATTTTGAGTTGAAATCCGGGTTGATTCATTTGTTGCCTTCTTTTCATGGCTTGGAAAACGAGGACCCTCATAAACATTTGAAGGAGTTCCACGTTGTCTGTTCGGTATGAAACCTCATGGGATATCTGAAGATCAAATTAAATTGAGGGCTTTCCCATTTTCATTAAAGGATAGAGCCAAAGATTGGTTATTCTATCTACCCCCTGGATCAATCACCACTTGGACCGACATGGTGAAGTCATTTTTGGACAAATTTTTCCCTGCTACTAGAGCCGCAAACATAAGGAGGGAAATTTGTGGGATTAAACAAAGAGAAATTGAGAATCTGCATGAGTATTGGGAAAGGTTCAAACAATTAGTTGCCAGTTGTCCTCAACATGGCATATCAGAACAACTCCTGATACAATATTTCTATGAAGGATTGCTTCCTTTGGAGAGGAAGATGATGGATGCAGCGAGTGGAGGAGCGATAGTAGATAAAACCCCTGCTCAGGCTAGGGATTTGATCTCACTCACGGCTGCAAATTCCCAACAATTCGGTTTCAGACAAGATCCTTCAACAAGACGAGTCAACGAGGTAAGTGTCTCACACTTAGAATCTCAATTATCTAACTTGACTTCTCTTGTCCAGCAGGTTATCCTTGGAAATACCCAACAAGCGAAAGCTTGTGGTATTTGTGCTTCAAATCACCCCACAGACATGTGTCCAACCCTTCAAGATGACTCATATGCGCATGCAAATGCAATTGGTGGATTTCCAGGACAAACACATCCCCCTCAAAGAAGATATGATCCCTATTCCAACACATACAATCCTGGTTGGAGGGACCATCCAAACTTCAGCTATCAACCAAGGCCTCAACCACCACCACAACAAGCTTCGTCTTCAAGTTCATCACTTGAAGATATTGTCAAGTCTCTTGCAATTAACACGAAGCAATTTCAGGATGAGACAAGAAAAAGTATTCACAATTTGGAGAGTCAAATGAGTCACCTTGCCACCTCTGTAGGTAAGTTGGAGCAACAAGGTAAGTTACCTTCTAATACTGTTAATCATAAAGAAAATGTGAGTGCAATTTCCTTGAGATCTGGAAAGGAATTGCAAAACTCTAGTAGGAAGGTAATTGAGACCACCTCCAAAGATTTTGAAAAAGAGAACCCCCACATGGAGGAAAAACAAGTAGAAAAATTTTCACCCCCGTTCTATAAGCCTGTTCCCCCATTCCCTTCTAGGTTGAATAAGTCCAAGATATTGGATGATGAGAAGGAAATTTTGGAGACTTTTAGAAAAGTCGAGGTAAACATTCCATTATTGGATGTGATTAAGCAAATACCTCGATATGCGAAGTTTCTGAAAGATCTTTGTACAAATAGAAGAAGCTTAAAGGGAGTGAGACAGCTTTTATGGGTGAGAATATATCTGCTGTCCTTCAAAAGAAGCTACCACCAAAGTGCAAGGACCCTGGTACGTTTTCTATTCCTTGTATAGTAGGTCATGTTAGAATTGAAAATTGCATGTGTGACCTAGGGGCTTCAGTTAACATTATGCCTCTTTCAATCTATAAGAAACTGAATATTGGATCTTTGAAAGAAACAAGAGTAATCTTGCAACTTGCAGATAGATCCAATATATATCCATCAGGTATTTTGGAAGATGTTTTGGTACAAGTCAATGGATTAGTGTTTCCCGCTGACTTTTATGTAATTGATATGGGTGAGGAGATATATTCACAATCACCTACACTTTTGCTTGGGAGACCATTTATGAAAACATCTAACACCAAAATTGATGTGAATGAAGGAGTCATGACAATGGAGTTTGATGGGGAAATCATTAGATTCTCTGTGGATAGTGAAAAGAAAATCACTTCAAATATTTCTCAAATTTTTGCTATTCATAAAGATGAAAAACAGGTTGTGGAAGATTTGGAAGATAAGAGCCTAGTTGATGAATCTAAGAAGGATGGGCTTGGAGAGATTAGTGTTGACACTGGACAATTTGAGGAGAAAAGAAGAGATGATGAGTTGAATCTCAAGAAGGAGGATGAGCTTAAAAAGCACACTAGTGATCAATTTTATGATCAATTGTTGAGGGCTTTAGATGGAGAAATCACTAGGGTGAATCAAGAGAGGAGTTTATTGGAGATTTTCCCCATGGCTGAAAACGGGGAGACTTTTATCTTTGAGCCTCCATGAGATGAGTTGGAATAGTCCAGCTAAGGACTATAAAGAAGCGCTTCATGGGAGGCAACCCATGGTTTTATTAGTTACTAATGTTTTTGCTTTTGTGTGCTTTTGTTTTTCTTTTTGTTTTTGTTTTGCAGTTAGTTTGGTTTTGAAGGAAACATTCTCTCAAGAGCTTTAAAGGACAAGAACTTCAAAAGAGCTTCAAGTACTAAACCGGGGAAGTATCGTTATTCCTTTATCCTTCATCTTTATTTCCTTACCTATTATGGGCTGAATTAGGAACAGTGAGGACACTGTTCAAAATAAGTGTGGGGGAAGGGATAAGATGATAAGGAGATTTGAGTATTATTGTCTGTTGATGTCGGAATATTTGAATATATTTGCATATTTGAGATATCTGATCTGATTTGTGTACCCACACTTGAATTGTTAAATTGTTTGTTCTTGAGTACTATATGCCTAATGGCGATTTTAGGCCAAATTTTTGCCTAAATTTTTCAAAAATTTTATGAAATCTGGAGATTGTGCTAAATGATTTATATAGCATCTACATAAATATGGAAATGGACTTGCTAAAGTGTCTTACTCATCCATTGTTGTGATTATAATACTTGGTCAAAATTGAGTAGCAAAATCTTTGAGGAACAAATTTATCTTGTATTTAGCCTTAGCATTGGAAGTTTAAGAGTAGGTCGAGTTCTTAAGTGAAAAATAAACAGGTTTACTTCTAGGAATAAGTTAACATGTATATACTCCTCTTGAATTTTTTTAAAAGAATTTTTCAACATCTAGTAAAAGAGATAAATGACACTTTTTACTTAGTGAACCATGATAAAAAAGTCTTTTATGTGTATTGCATTCAAAGTAAAGAAACAAGCATAGCCACTACTCCGCTAACTTAAGCAATTGAGTTATGAGTATCCAAACTTGAATGTTAGAGTGAGAGAGAGTTCTTAGGGGTCCCTTTTAAACCTGGTTACTTGGGTGATGAGCCCGGGATATACCGACTCAATGAACTCACTATAACGATAAGGGAGGAAAGGCGAAAGTTCACTATATGAGCTTTGAAAGAAAAAGAAAAAAAATAATAAGAGCTGAAAAGAAGCGGGCAAAAACCCGTCCAGAGAACACACTCTGAAGGCTCAATATATGCTTGAATAAATCAAAAGGAACATGAATGCTAAAGTACCACTGAAATAAGACTTATAATAAATATGGAGAAAATCTAAGGAAAGAGTTGATATCATATGCTTTTACTTTATGTTGTGAGGAGTATATATCTGTTAAATATCCAATGAAGTCCAAATGGGTGTTTTTCTTTACTGAACTGAGAATTTACTTTTGAATAGAAGAATCTCTTGCTAAACATTTGGATTAAAGTTTGTTCTGTTTAGATTAGCTTTTGAATTTTGATTGAAGTATTTTAATTACATGTGATCAATTTGGTTAGAGTGGTAGGCACTAAAATTGCATGTCATAAGAATAATCAAAGAAAGATGCTTGGAATTCAAAAAGTGAAGTTAGCACTCTCTATGATAGATTTCAATTGTGGTTCTAATTGTATTGCTTGAGGACAAGCAATGGTTTAAGTGTGGGGGAATTTGTTGAGATATAATTTACTCAATCTATAATGGATAAAACTTGATAAACTTGTTATTAATCTTATAGAAATCATGAGGAATTGATACTTAATCAAGTTAATGTTGTGTTTCAGGTTTATAAAGCTAAAGGAAAGATTTAAATGAAAAAGCATGGAGAAAATGACTAGAAGCCTGATGGCCGCCAGCCAAGAAGATGGCCGCCAGCCATGGAGCCTCGTTGAAGTGAAGAAAAACGGCCAGAAGAGCCATGGCCGCCAGCCATGGTGTGATAGCCGCCGGCCATCATTCATGGCTGGCCCTGGGAGAAAGATGGCCGCCGGCCATGGAGCCGGCCATCAATGCTGCAGCGTCCTGTGCGATGAAAAATGGCAGCCAGCCATTTCATAACTCCAAGCCACCAGTTTTCATACGGGAAAGTCTTGTTCTTTCCTATATATAGAGAAGAAGTCCATTAGAGAATTATTCATTCTTTATACTTTCAAGAACCCTAAAGATTGTTTTTCTTGAATCATGAACAACTAATCTCTTGTTCTAGCCAAGGGATTATTGCAAATCAATTCAAGATGGATTGTGAGACCTAATTGGGTTTGATTTCTATTATTCTCATCTTTGCATATTTGTATTTCATCTGATTCTATTGTTATTATTGCTTGATTATCTCTTATAACTTTGGATCCGGTTGTAGGATGATTGAACAATAATCAATCAATTAGATCTCATATCCGTAATTGTATGAGTAATCTAATATAGGTGATGAAACAACACGATAGTCATAAAATAGATGGTTATTTGATGTTGTGATGAATTATAATCTAATTTAAATGATCCATGCTCTATGAGATTGTTGATTAGGGTTAGGTTTCTCTTTTCTTAATGCAATTGATGGATTAAATCTTAAGAGCTTATTTAGGGTTATCTATTCGATTAGGAATAATCAAAGATCTTATCTTGGTTATTTAACATCTAAGGAGAGATTGAATTTCAATGCTTATTGGAATTTATAACTAACCTATTCAAAGTAGGAATAATAATATTTGAGTCTATGATCAACCCTGAGAATTGAGTTGTAATGAAACCTAGGCTAGATAATCTTTTAAATATATAAATCTCTTTAAATAGAAATAGGTTTATTTTATTTGCTTGATTTCAAAACCCCCCAATTTTATTTTCTTTTTCTCTTCTCAACCCCCGATAGAAACTTAGGAATTTCTACCAGTCCCTGTGGAGACGATCCTGCTCACCACTGTTTACAAATCTTAGAGTAGGTTATTTATTTTTGTTGGATTCGACACCCACCACTCGGCTTCATACTCTTCAACTGAAAGCTTTCCCTGCTGCAGCGTATAATAGTCTTACAACATCTTTTGCTTAATGCTGTCAGGGAAGTATTCTCTGAAGAAAGCCTGGTGAAACATCTGCCATGTGATCATCCCTGGCTTGTGCCTCTTAGTGCTCGCCCACCAGTTATTTGCCCTACCAGACAGCAAATATGATGCGTACTCCACCTTTTTGTTCTCAGGAATGTCCAATGCTGCAAATGTTTTCTCCACTTCCTCTATCCACACCTGAGCTTCCAATGGTTTTCCCGACACTGGCTTAAACTTGTGCACTAAATCCACAAACTTGTTAAGGCTCAGCACATCTGGATGTCGAGCTCCATTACCTCCATGTCCATGCAGCCTTTGTGTCTCTTGCCTCCAAGCATCAGCATTCTCTTGGACTATTTGCATGTCCCTCCTCATATCCTGCTGCTGTTGACCTACCACTCCTATTAGGGCATTCACAGCCTACATAAGTTGTGCTACATCCACTGGTGCTTGTCCTGCCGGTGGAGGTGGTAAATTCTCATTACGAGCCTGATGTTCCTCTTCATTTTCCTCAGTATTTCTTCTCCTGAGCGGCATTCTAAAACAAATAGAACCTCATAGATTAGAACAAGGGTGTCCAATAACTCAAATTTAAACATCAATAGCTTAACTAGACAACAACTCTATTTATCTACCCCTCTCATCTTATCTCACCGTCCTAAGGAGTCAAAACTTAGGTCTACCAGATTTAAAACCTATTGCTCTGATACCAATTAAGCTATAACGCCCTAAAATAAGGCATTACAACCCGCCACGTGTCCTCTCTTGATTAGGACACACTAAGGCTATAATATCTACAATTAACCTGAATAACACCTGAATAACTCACAAGGTATAAAATAAGATATGTGGTCCTCATAAATAATTCATATAATAATAATATGATCTCCAAAAATCAGCAAACTGGACATTGTTGACATAATTGCAGGTCAACAAGTCAAACCATACTCTAAAACTATTACTATATGAAAACTCCAAATACAACTTGAAACCCAATGAACAAAATAAAAATCAAATATAAGAAGTCTTCTCTGATCCATTCTATATCATCTATGACTATACAACTAGTCATTTGCAGGGTAGTCAGGACCGCTAACGCCATCCCTATCCTCATAGACGATATCAAAACCCGATAAATCATAAATCACATTATCATCACCTGCACCTGAAATATAACAGAATGAGCGGCAAAGCCCAGTACGATAATATCCAATCCAGTTCAAGCAAGGTTATGCACATACAACATGTATAAATATATGTAACTAAACTAAATGCATACAACAGATTATTATCTATTTTAGTCCAGCAAAGCAACACGGTTCAGAATCTAGTATACATAAATCCTGAACCTAGAGTAACTCAGACTCTGCTATAAAAACATCCAACTGATTTGAAAATAGTTAATCATATATACATATATGGATGAGTGGGTACTCCCCAAACATCCCAATTTCTGAACACCTAAATTCTACCGGAATCATTTCTTAGCATGAGTCCACTCGGGACAACCTCACACTAAGCTCATCAGGGTGCCTCACTAGTATCACTGTCTGCCAGGTCTCTACTGGTCAAAGCCAACCACAACCAGACGGACAATTATTAAGCCGAATATTTATTAAGTTCATTATGCAATTCTGTTCCTACATCCATTCACAAAAATTCTAATCTAGAAGCACATACATCAAACAATGGATTGGTCGTACCTTCTAAATATCAGGAATATAAATCAAATCCTCTGAATTTGATACCAACAACACAAAGTCAACCCAAACTCCACCAACTCCTATATCCACATCAACAACAGTTTCACAAACTCCAAATGTCCTGTTACAATATATATATATATATATATATATCAACAGACATGATCGCAATATCTTAACAAACATGAATTCTCCAAAAATCCTAACCTGAAAAGAAATCTCCGTTATCTGTTTCGTCTGTTCCGATCAAACTCCACAATTATCCTCAAGAATAACAAGAAACCGCACAAAACTCTACAATCACCAATTATTTTCATCAAAACCCTAATTTGTAATACATTAAGAACATACAAGGATTGTTTAGATCGTATTTTGTTAGAATCTATAATAGAGGAGATTTATTTACTATTTTGAATCGCTAAAACCCGTCTCGTATTCACCAATTCTCTGATCTTATACGTGCTAGGGTTTTTCTCCAAAAACCTTCATATAAAATTCAACCAAACCCTAAGAAACTTGTATAAATTTGTATAGAATCCCAATGAAATGGTTAAGATTACTTACTTTGGATAAAAAAATATTCTTCCGATGATTTTCCAAGCATAAATCCCCAAGAACACTCCAAAACTCTCTTACACGAAGGAGAATAGATTATCAAAGAAATCTGTCAAAATTGTTTTTCGCGTCTCGTATTTATAGAATTTTGGTCATACGCCGGCATTACGCCGGTGGCGTACCTGCAGATCTTGCCGGCTTACACCATACACTGGCAAACTTACACGAAGGCCGGCAGCATTCGTCGGGGCCTTGATTCCCAGAATTCAAATCGTCCCTTCATACGCCGGCGGCTTTCATGCTGGTGTTGAGAAGAAACCCTCATGAACGTCGGCAGCTTTTCTCCTAGCGTTAAGAAAAATGCTACTGTTCTCATCCTATGCCGTTTATACGCTGACGGCATAGATTCTCCAGGAGACAGTGTACAGTCTGTTACAGAGTACGCTGGCAAATTTAAGACCTAGGCCGACGGTGTTCTTCATCAGAGATGTCGGCCTTTATTGCAGAAATTAAGAAAATTGATCCAATTGATGCCAATCTTGTTCTAACACGAAATTGATCAAACTTAACCTATTTTTAACATCAACACAAAGGCATATTAGAATCTAGTAGCTTGTGAACACTTATCACTTAAAATTATTTTGTATATTACAAAGCTTTTCAAAAAGAAAGTAGCTTTTAAAATTATAGTGAGTTCTTCTTAAAGCTTGGAAAAGAATAAATTTAACTTTTAAACCATAGATTCTACATTTCATATAAAACCATCATTAGGTGATAAAATCTCCTTTTTGTCAAAGTATAATTGGAGCCTTAAATATTTGGACAACAATCTTAATGAGCATGATTATGAGAAATAATAATAACAATAAAAATTGACATAAATAATAAATAAAATCAAGTATTGGGAGTCTTAGCTTTTTCAAGGCTCCCGAGACTAAGAAGTAGACTAGTTCCAAAAAGAAAGAAACAAAATAAAAGAAAGAAAATTGTTTTGATTGATGAGGACAAGTCTAAGACTAGAGAGTAGTCTTAAAACAACATGAAATAAATAAATTGCGAAGAAAGAAAGAAATAAATTACTTTGCATGAAAGTAAATAAATTGCAAATGAGCTTATATGCTCTAAAGAATATATATATATATATATATGTAGATACATAATAATACTGAGTCAGGTATAATAACAATAATAATATGAGCAAAGTAAAGTAACAGCATAAATAAATAAATAGATTTTCATGAACAAGAACAATACATGAATATAGTGTAGCTTCCATAACATTTAGTTTTTGGAAACTCATACTATGGTCATGTAAAGTTACATGACATAGGAAGAAGAAATTTGTAAAGAAAGTTTACCTAAAGAGGGTTTTTGGAGTATTATGTATGAATGGGTTTTGTATATTTGGAAGATGGTTTGAGAGTGTTTTTGAGAGAGTTTTGAGAGTGTAGATGGAGAGAGTATTGAGAGAAAAATTTTGGAGAGTTTTGGTAGAGAATTTGTGGGTAGTAATTGTGTGAAAGAAGTAAAAGAGGAGGGGGTATTTATAGGAAATTAGGAGTAAATTTTTGTGTGATTTAAATAATAAAAAAGAAAATTGAGAGAGAGATGAAGGTGGTGGTGGTGGGGGGTGGGGTGCGCTGGCCACATTAAGAGAAAGGGGAGAGAGAGATTTTATTTTGTATTTTTGTTGATTAAATGTAATAATAAGTATGGTAGATGTGAAATAAAGTTATGGGAAAGGTAAAAAGTAAAGGTAATAGGTGTATAGGTGTAAGAATAGGTGTTAGAAAAATTAGAGATAAAAGAATAGTATAGAATAGTAATGAATAGTGTAATGTAAAGTAAATATGACTAATAAAGTACCGGTAGTAAGAAAATACGTGTATAATTGCGATATCTGATATTTTTACTTACTGAAAAATTATGAAATTGATATTTTTAAAAACCTTATATTTTTACGAGTCTAACGGTATATCCAGAATATTTTTACTATTCAGGCCTAGGGACATGTTTTTCATGAACTATATCTGTTCGGGTTCAAAACAATTTGCGGTTTTACTAATATGATCTTTGTAAGCTTTTTTATGTTATTACAAACTATTCTATATACTAAACTCTTATTTACTTTCTTAGGGTTACGAACACGGGATTACCGGACTTAAACTATTACGTCTAACTAGGGTTTTATTGACTTTAGGATTTCCGGTTGATCTTCCGATTAGGGTTTAAGCTAAACCGATCACAAAATTTTGGAGGTTTACAGTCTAGCTCCGGTAAGGGTTTAGAAGCTGGATGCCTATAGTTCAAATCAGGATGAGTTATTTTCTATTTTTAGAATAACATAGCCAGTAATAGTTTATCGGTTATGTATTTGAGGATTTATGAGAAAATTACTTGGATTGTAATATTATATGACACTTTTATGGTTGTTATTTACTAATTTATGTCTTATATGTATTTATCCTTTCTTATCAAAGCAACTAAAAGATCTTATGACTTGGAAAATATGTCACTCTCCAAAGGTAATCTAGTGATAGTATTCAAGTGTGACTTGTCTACTACTACTAGGGTACCCTCAGGCCATGACAGAAAGTGACACCATCCAATGAAAATCCTCCAAATATCACATGAAATTAATGAAGCTAGCTAACTCAAATAGAATTTATAAAATGGTGCAAATTTCTTCCCACATCCGTAAACTGTACATGGAATTTAGACAACAATTTGACTTGTTAAAAAAAAAAAAACCTTACTTTTCTACCCCTTTCACCGAAATACACAAAACATATTTGGGCACTTAAATCAACTTGTAGAAAATTGCATTTAATCCTTTTGTCGCCATGAAACCCAACTGGAAAGGAACACCATGCATTGCAAATTATTTTTTTTTTCTTTTCTTTGTTTCACTGTAGATATCCTAAAACAATTTAGGATCAAATAATTCAACAAACTTAAACAAGTTGATCTATAAAACTCATATATAAAAAATGGATATTTAATTGTACAAGAATTTCTCGTAGCTGCTCATGTGTATCAAAGTTAATATAATAATAATAATAATAATAATAATATAAATTAACACTTTAAAACTAACCATTCCTTCTTGATCTTCTTTTCATCGTCATTTACCATTGCAAGTGGATCAAGAATGGCCATTTGAAGTTAAAGTGAAAATGACATATAACCAATGTCAAGATCCTAAATATCCTCTTCATTAAATGAAGAAAAATTACAACAAGTTTACTTGCAAAAACAGTGGTACTTCTCTTGATTCACCAAAATTCTTACATGAATTGAGATACAATGAATTTCCTTCTCTAAACCATGATATCATCAGAATATTCTAGGATAGAAATAGTTAATCCACTTACTCAACTTGTCTCTTTTACAACTTAATATTAAGGATTATTATTAAAAAATAAACAAAAAAAAATCCCTTAGGGCAAGGAACCGTAACACCATATATATGAGTCAACAAACACATTTTACTTTTTAATTCTTTTCCAAACCATACAACCTCACTCCCCGTAAAACAAAACAATGCTTTCTCCTCAAAAAGCAAATCGTGCACACCACAAATGAAATCAACAAAACACAAACAAAGCTTGGACACATAAAAACTCAATACCCACCATAAGTATTAAGGAGAAAAAGATCTTCATCTAGTATTAGAATAAATCAAGCTCTAAGAATCAAGGGTCCAAGGTTCGGTTCCAGCAAAGGAAGTGCTTATCACTTCAAACTCCATATCTAAACAAGGTAAGCTCCAACTATCTTAAAGTCTACTTCATGTATTATGTCTATGTATGGAAAAACTAGGAAAAACACTAAGGTGGATTATGTATGAAGCTTACCATGTGTGGTTAGACTATGTATGTATAGATAGATATTCGATGATTTGCCAAAACTTAAATCATTTATGTTCTATGCTAGAAATATCTTAAATTTAGAGTTAAATATCATAGAGGATTAATTAGTGCAATAGGAATAAGAACTTAGAAATTTTGGTCCATGTAGAAATAAGCCTATGATACATGTAAAGTATGGAAACACACTTAAAAGAAGTTTAAACACAAGTATAATATATAAATAAATTAAGAAAAGTAAGTTCAAAATAGAGGAAAAACGAGGAAGATGATGAATAGTGCCTACACCAACAATACGCTGCCGTCTTAAACCAGTAGGCTGGCGGTGTACCTAGATAGGTCGATGGCCTTTGAGCCGGACTTCATTGGAACAAAAGCCTCGTAATTTTTTAAAACACGTAAGAATACACGAATGCCGATGATGCAGAATTATACACCGGCGGGTACCATAAAAAGGATCGATACACGTAATAGAAATTAAATTAAATATCAAAATATGACACTTGACAATCATAGGAGTTTAGTTGCGTTATTTATATTATGTTAATATGTATTTTGGCTTAATAAATGACAATGAATTGTAAATAATATAAAAAAACTAATATATCTTAAATGAATTATTTTACTAAGTGAAATCATATTAGGACGATTAAGCTA
This sequence comes from Combretum micranthum, assembly GCA_024138025.1. Taxonomy (NCBI): domain Eukaryota; kingdom Viridiplantae; phylum Streptophyta; class Magnoliopsida; order Myrtales; family Combretaceae; genus Combretum; species Combretum micranthum. The sequence goes on along the minus strand of JAMXBD010002197.1, from coordinate 21,626 downwards.
ATTAAAGTAGATTTAGTAATTGAATTAGGTGATTAGTTTCAATCAATTCAGCTTAGATTAATATACTAGGTAAAACCATAAAAAGAAAGGAGTACATAATTTCTAAAATACATCTAATTTAGAATTAGTGTAAATTATAGTATAAGTTATACCATAATTAATATGGTGAATATGTTGTTTCAAATATCTTATTTTCGAAACTAATAAAATGATAGATTAGTTAAATAATAAAATTGGATAACCATTACAAATAGGAAGACATCTCTTATAAATTCTATGACTTTGATCATAAGAAAATAATATATATATATATATATGAAGATAAAATTCCCAGTTAAATAAGTAGAGAATATACCAGAACTAATAACTAGGACCTAAAACAATACCGTCAATATTGTTATATAAATAACGATAAATATCTGTTATTCCATTTTCATAGGAAAAATAAATCGATTCTTGGATTTCCAGTAGCATATCCCGATAGTTTAGCGAGGACCAAAGGTGGTAACTTTGACTTTATCACATTTTGTTCTTGTAGTATAACTGCATATGAATAATATATATTCAACTAATATGCATGCGGGATTAGGTAAAATGCATGATGATTGGTGTATGATTGAATGCCAAATTATCATAATATAAGTGATAACTCTATTGTATGATAATTACTGTATCAAGCATGTTGATATTGTCTGTGAATTGTATGATCACTTTAATCTTGACTAATAACTACTGGTACCAGAAATGAAAGTGGGCATGCATTGCAATATGCACATATTGCATTTTAAAAAGGAGGATGACCCCGCTTGTATTAGCATTTCGGTTCTCTGGTAATGCGCCTGTGTTGGTCCCGAAAATAATCAAGAAGGGGGGTTGAATTGATTATTTTAGAAAATTAAAATTTTTTGCCTTTTAAAAACAATCCCCTTTGATTGTAAGTTAAGAGAACAATATGAACAATTAAACAACAATAAAATAAACTGTGGAAATATAAATAGTGAAGGGATAAGAAGATCAGGTAGATATTTATAGTGGTTCAGCCTTGTGCGTCAGTCCACTCTTCCAGCTCCGAGCCGGGGACCCTGTTATCCTACGGTTAGTTCCACTATATCCAATCAATTCAAATAGAAGATTGTACAATTCTCTCTACTTGATTCTCACAGCTATCCTTAAGCTAACAATCGATCTACAGAGTCTAATCCTATAATTGAATTGCAACTTGAGAAGGCAACAACACGTTCCTTCTTAAAAAATGAGAAAAATCAAAATTTGCTTTAAGAGTTTAATAGCGCTATGCAACTCAAAAACTTGTAACTTCTGTAAAAGCTTCTTCCTTTTTCAAAATAAGAGAGAGAACAGCAATATGGAGCTTTTTTGTTTTCCTGTACGCGAGTGAAAATATCAGAGTATATAATAATATTTTATATCTCTTTCTTCTTCTCTGGTCGGCAATATATCCACACTTTTCAACATTCGAATCCTTCTGTTGTAAAGTGGATAAGTCTTCCTCAATTTTCTCGAATCAAATCCTCTTATCCTCTTTTGAATTTGAAAAACAATTTCGCTTCAGTTTTTGTTTGATAAAACTTTCAATATTATAATAATTTCTTCCTTTTATTCTGAAAATAAAGCTCAACGTTCTGATCTTCTAATCTTCATGAGAGATAAGCTTTCCAAGATCTTCTCGTAATATCTTTATCATATCTATCTTGAATTTTGATTTTTGAAATACTTGGCGGAAAATAGAAGATAACCTTTGCTGAATTTTCATGATTCAAAATAATCTGCATGTTTCTATTTGAATTTCTTCTTTTAACGTTGTTTGAAAAATACAGATATTTGAAATATCCGTCGCTGATATCTCGAACTCCATCGTGATCTTCATATGTTATCTATTTGAAGATAACATTTTTCTTCTTCTGATTTCCTCAACGATATCCAAGATAAATAGATAAGCTCGTTCTTGTCTTGAAGTATGTTAGAATAAACAGTTTATCTTCAAATAATTCTTGTAACTTTAGATTTTATTGTTGAAAAGATTTTTTTTGTTGATGAAGAGAAATTCGGAATTATTTAAATCCCCTAGGATATAATCCACTTTAGTGAAACAAATAAGTATACTATCCAAATATACTTATTATCTCGGAGCTAGGTCTTCAAAATAATCGAACTTCTTCATATAAAAAATTATAGATCTTGTTTGAGAAGATGAATAGTAACCAACTTAAAGTTCTTGAAAAGATTCTGTAAAAACTTCTGTGTTTCTAGAAACTTTCTCATGTAAATGTTTTGTGAATAGTTCTACACACTAAGAGATTTATTAGTTCTTTGACTATTTTGTTATCATCAAAACTTTAGATAGTAGAGAATTAACATTCTCCCCCTTTTTGATGATAACAAAACAATCACACATTCATTCATCACACATTCACGAACAATCATTCACATATATTTATATTCATTCATCACACATTCATATCCATATTCATTAACAAACAAATCTCTCTCCCCTTTTTTGTTATCAGCAAAAATAGAAGAAAACAGAATAGTAGTTGATATTAACGGTTTATCAAAATTAATCACAGGTCTGATGTGAGATATCAACAAAAACAAAAATATCTGAAAGAAAAAAAATAGAACAAAAACTAATGCTTTTTAGTTCTTTTTGTGGATTTGCGAGCTGTCATTTTCTGACGTCTGCGATAGTTAGAAGGAAGAGAGGGTTGAGTAACAGAACGTTGTGGAGGTGGAGCAAGATAATTTCTGGATGGTGAAGCACATAAAGAGGAATAAATGGTACAAGACTTAAGTTTGCTGGAGTGGGTTCATAAGAAGGTCGAGATACATGAACATCGCTAGCATATGAAGTGTCAGTTGTGACAACTTCTGGAATTGGTTCTTGTGCAGGTGGTGAAGACTGAAAAAAGGATCGAATGGACCCAGAGGACATTCTAGAGGGTGATGGATGAGATTGGTGCAAGGAAGACAGCTGAGTTTTGATCTCTGATGAGATGAACTTTTGAAGATCTTGCTTGAATGATGCAAGCGACGAAGCCATCATCTTTGTAAAGACATCTTTAGATGGACGAGTGGACGCTTCACTAGGACCTTCTGGAAAACTAGGCAAAGTCGAGTCATCACTTTCTGAAGAAGAGTCCATCTGCACATTTTCATGAATTTGAAATTTCCCACCAGTTTTAGGAGTCAATTTCCTGTTCTTTTTCCTTTGCATAGGTTGTTTTCCTGAATGATGGAACCCTGGACCTTGATCTTTTTCAGACGAAACTTCTGGAGAAGCTTCTGGAGTAGCATCTTTCCCCCCTCAATTGTTGCCTTAATTTTTTTCCCAATCAATATTCTTTTTATGATTCTTGTGCAAGTAAATTGCACCATCAATCGCATACCAAAACTTCTTCTATGGACGAATTTGCATATGATGCATACTTTTCTCTCCAATTCTCTTCAAACCTATTGGGAACTTTATTCTTTTAGGAAATAGAATTCCTTTAAACTTGAATAACTCCATAAGCACATTCCCATATATCCTAAACTCCTGTTCTTTCCATATTCTTTTTAAAATTCTCTTGGCCAAATCTATCTTAATTTTCTAAATCATAGCCAAGATAACCAAACCATCATCTTTTGTCATTGTCGTAGAACTCCCTTTGCGAGGAAGAATACACTCTTGCACAATTTTGTGAAGCATTCTAACAACTAGTTCAAACTCATACACAAACACATCATCATCTAGAAACTGTCCTACGTTTCCATTTATTTTCAGAAATATATCATTCCTTCTCAAAGAAACAACAGCATTATCGTCATGACAATCTTTTAAACCAAAACATCTGTCACGCCTCAAGGGGTACCTTAAACGTGGCAGTCCGCTGTACACAATACTAAAGCCTAGGAATGACTACCTTAGTCACGCAAAGACTTCTATATGACGTACAAGGCGTACATCACAACTAATGGAACACATCGGAGTAGTGCAATTTATATTGATAGATAATAAGTAACAAGGAAAAGAGAATACTTAACATAAAACATAAACATATGACATTTCAATTATTAAGGGCATATCCTTCTATTATCTTCAAATAAATATACGTCACTAATCATATAGGTTATCACCTATAAAGAATCTTACAACATTACTTCATCTTATGATCCCATTTCCTTCATAGAAGCTTAATCATCCTTCCATGACTTTCTTAATGTCATGATCCTCAATTTAAGCCACAGGTATACCTGTTTCAACAAAATCTATAGGGGTATAAGCTACAACTAGCTTAGTGAGATATTCCTTTTCATTCGCACCATATTTTCAAACAAGTTTATATATTTATTCACACATATGATATGCATATAATGCAATAATCATATGATTACGCAAATATATACAGTTATCTGGAAACCATATATAGAACGGATTTACCCCTTCGTATCAAAGGTTAAGGAATCGGGGTTGAAGGTCCTTGACCTTCTACTGCTAGTCCCCAGGTCCTCACCCACAGCGTTCGGTTGGCTCGGCTCCGAACCTAGAGTCGCTTTCCCCGAGCGATTTAGATTCTCTAGGAAGGAACATGGCTCGTGGCACCGTGCGATCACAGCTAATCCAACTCTACGCGTAGAGTAGCAACCTTCCGAAATAGATGTGACTCGATGGATGCTATGTGTGAGCGTTTTAGTTTTCTTAAGCCAAACCTTATTAAGGTTTATTAGGGGCGATCAATCAATTTAGCAAACAATAAACAATCATACAAGTAAGTAAACAAAATTATTTAAACAAGCAGTTCGAAGTTGCGATATTCTTAATTCCCATTTCACGCATAAACATAGAATCACATATATACACATAATCCCGAATTCCCCCAAACATATCTATTTTTATCTTTTCTTAGTATACTAATGCTACTACTTTACAAGCACAGCAAGGTAACAAATTAAGAGGAATAACTCACTCGTCCATTTTGCGATCTTCTTAGTCGTAGTAATCCTTAGGTAGGGTAATCTCGTATCTTTCGTCACCTAAACAAAAGAAATGCTCGGAATAAGTCTTTCATGAAATTTCTACTATTGGATATTTTAAACTTTACTTAAAATCGCGGTAAAATCGTATAAGAGAAATTCCAACTTAAAATGGCCATAACTTGCTCATTTTAACTCGGAATTCCGCATATAATATATCGTTTTCTATCTATTCGAAAAGATGTATCCATTTCTAAGCTTACCTTAGTCATAAAAGGTCATTTTGGCTCCAAAAACATTGGGTATAGATTTAAAACGAAAATTACCAAACTTTTGCAAATCCGTTTTTCTAACTCAACTTTATTTTAAAGAAAATCCTTTTGAAACAATATATGTATATAATATATATTTGATAAACACTTTGAATATATAGGTAGGCGCACTTTATATGCAAAAATCCTAATGGTAGTATCTCAACAATTTATTTCATAAAACAATTCATTTAAACTTTAACTTTGAAAATTTCCTTTCAAGTATTTAAAGAAACTTTATATTTTTCCTAGGTTGTTATAAATGAGTATATTCTTATTTTATTTTCTTCATTCATTTTTCCAATACAAGTTAAATTTTTCCTTAATCCTTTAGTCTTGCATAAATTTTTCTTCTAGTGATTAAAGTTCAAATTTATCAAAAGTATATTAAGTTGATGAAAACCTTTTCATAATTTTGTATTTAGGATGGTTTTAGAAAATGAATCTTGTCTTCTTATATTTATTTCTAAAATATACGCTTTTGCTTTCTAAAACTTGTTCTTTCATTTCTTTTGAAAAGAATCATCTTTATTGATAAATCCATTATTGTTAATCTTACTTCACTTATATTCTTTTGAAAATGAGTTTCTTCATTTTTAGGAATTTGAAAATCATTATTTTTCCTAAGTGGATTCATAACCTTATGAGTTGATCTTTATCTTAACTTTGAAATCTAGTTTGTTTTCTTAGTTTTATTTCGAAGTTTAAAAGAGTTTAGATCTTAAGCTTTTTGTAAAAACTTTTAATATTAATAAATTATATTACTAAAAGCTTAGGTTAACATAATATACAAAGAAAATATTTATTTCTTATGTTTCCTTGGAAATCTATTTTTGTTTTTATGAAAACGTTGACAAAACTCTATTTCTATGTTGTTGATAATAACTTCATGATTTTGTGATAAATCATATACTCGAAAACTTAGCTTTGAGTTTATTAAGTAAAGTAAAATTCTATTTTTAGATTAGTTGAGACATTAACATTATGTAAATGCAAGTATCATGAGCATATAAAGTAATAAGAACATAAGAAAATACTAGAAATAAATAATAAGCAAGAAAAATAAAATATCAAGTATTGGGAACCTTAGCTTCATCAAGGTATCCCGATCAAGTATTGGAGCCTTAGCTTTATCAAGGCATCCCGGGACTAAGAACGGACTAGTCCCGAAAGATTAAAGAAAATAAATAAAAAATTGTTTCGACTTGATATGGACAAGTCTAAGACTAGAAAGACTAGTCTTAATAACAACATAAAATAAATAAATTGCATAACTTGGAAGTAAATAAATAACAAATGAGCTTATATGCTCTAAATAAATATATATACATAATATAATACCATATATAAGTAAGATGAGAGGCAAATAATAACAATAATAATAACAACATAATAGAATAGGAAGCTTATGTACAAGAACAAAACATGAACATGTTGTTGCTTTTACTATTCATATGAGTTTCAAAACAACACCATAGTCATGTTAAGTTACATGACATGAGTGAATAATAGTTGGAAGAAATATTTACCTAAAGTATGTAAGTGGTATGAAGATGGTAGATGGAATGAGTATTATGTGTAGTGATATGTGGTAGATAGTTTATGTATAAAGGATGATTTTTGTGAGGAATTGGTTTGAGAGAGTTTTGGTAGAGAGAATTCTTGAAGAGAGAATTTGTGGAGAGATTTTGAGAGAGTTTTGGTAGTGAAATGAATTGTGTGAAAGAATGGAAGAGGAAGGGGGTATTTATAGAATTTTTGGAGTGAATTTTTGATGTAATAAAATAAATTGAAAAAGAAAAATAATTGAGAGGGAGTAAGGGGGGGTAGCACGGCCTTAAGAAGAGAAGGGAGGGAGAGTGTTGATTTGTGTGTATTTTGTAAGAAATTAATTAATTTGTAAGATATGATTTGATATAAAGTGTATTAGAAATATAAAAAGTAAGAAAATAGGTATGTAGGTAGTAAGAAATAGGTGTAAGAAAAAATAGAGATAGTGAAATAGTAATGAATAGTAGAAAAGTACTATGAATAGTAGACTAGACAATTAAAGTACCGATAGTAATAAAAATACGCATAATAATGCGATACTGTAATTTTTAGCTATCGAAAAATTCTAAAACTGATATTTTTGGAATCCTTGTATTTTTACGAGTCTATTGGTATAAACGGAATGTTTTTAATATTCTAAGCTTCGGGACACGCTTTTCGAGCACTGATCTCGTTTGAGTCCGAGGGACACTCGAAATTCGCAAATATGATATTTTTATGTTACCTTATATTATTACGAACTATTTTAAGCTATTGGCTTAATTTCGTTTTCTAGGATTTGAGAAAGTGGGATTGCCGGATCTTAAACACTAGGGTTCGTTACAGGCTTTGTTGACTTTAGGGTTCCGGTTTGACTTCTGGTTTCATTGAGATATTCGTAAGATCGTATAATTTTTTTTTTGGGTTTTGGTCGTTTTATATTTTTAGCTCGATATATGTGGTGTCTCTTATTTTATTTGAGATTATTTAATAGTTTTTAGTTTTCGGGATCGTTTAACCGAGTCTAGGGTTATGAGTTAACTCAGTTTGACTTTTGGTGAAAATTGAAAATTGTGATTCTAAAATTTTACCGAAGGATTTAAGATTTCATCATTTCGTTGTTAAGCGGTATTTGGATTTATTATTTTGATTTGCGTTTTAGGAATTGGGTAGATGATTTAATTGGCGTACGGACATTGATTATACGGTAGTTGGACTTTATATCTCGTTTCAAGGGTTCTCGTTTTCTCAAGATTCAGAAAGCTCGTTTTTGATCTTATTTGGAATTAAGTTTTAACTTGATTTGATTTTTGAGGGTTTTGTTTCCGGTGTTTTGACTTGGTCTAGAATTTGGTTTTTATCTTGAGTCGATTTTCGGGATTTAAATTTTTGATACTTAGACTTTTACGATTATTTTCTAAGAATTATGAAAATTTTTGGGTTTACAACATCTAATTAGATCATTACGAGAGACTGTTATATTCACATCTTGAACTCATGACCTTAAACTCCTAGAATCAACATACTTCAAATTCCTATAAAATTCCTCAATCATTTCTCCAACCACATCTCCAATCAGATTACACAGCTTTCTACAACCAACATTTTTTAGCCATTCATCCAATAAAATTCATTCTTTTAAAATATCCAAAATCTATAAAAGCATAATCATGCATTTTTACCTTTGTTATAGAACAGCTTGTGGCTGAATCTTTCATTTTTCTTTTCTTTTGAGATTGTGAACGCTCAGCTGTAGACGATGGAACTTCTTTCCTTTTCTTTGAAGAAAGTTTGGAAGATTTCTTCTTCTTTATATTCTTTAAAAGCTCTGAAATAGGTTCTGGATCAGAACTTCGAGACTGATTTTCCTTGAATTCTTTCCTGTTCGCTGTTCCTTTAGGTTGTTGAGAGCTCTACCCAGATTATTGTTTGTATCTTCACGAACCCTAGATGATGAAACGGATTGAGAGAGGGTTTTTTCAGAATCGGAAGAGTGTGTATCTTGAATAGAGATGGGATCTTTAGAGGTCACAGTTTTGAATTTTTTGTTAGAGATTCGTTAAGATTTGCGAGGAGCCATGATGAACAGACTTGAAAAATGTTTGTAACAAAAGATTTTTAGGGTTTCACAAAGTGAAATCGTGATTTTGTGAATAGCCAAGACGAAGATGACACTTACGCAGTCAGAACGAAGGAAAGACGAAGAGTCATAACCTTGAGCGCCAAAAACAATTTCACGAGTTCCCATACAGATTTTTGCAGAAATAAAATTAATGTCCCTTTTTATATATATATTTATCTTAAAAGTTAACAAAAAGGATTAAAATCCCAATTTCATTTCGAATAAATTCAAAATTAATTTTTTCTAAAGATTTTGTAAAAATATCTGCTAATTGCATATCTGACGGTACAAATTCAATAACAATATTTCCATTAATTACATGATCTCGAATAAAGTGATGTTGAATTTCAATGTGCTTAGATCTAGAATGATGTATGGATTTTTTGTCAGATTAATTGCACTTGTATTATCACATTTAATAGGTATATTTTTAAAAATAATCCATAATCTTGTAATACTGTTTGATCCAAAGCATTTGAGCACAACAATTTCCAATAGAAACATTTTGCTTCAGCTGTAGACAAGGCAATAGAATTTTGTTTCTTAGAAGACCAAAAAACTAATTTGTCACCTAAAAATTGACAAGTACCAGATGTGCTTTTTCTATCAATTTTACAACCAGCATAATTTGCATATGAGTATCTTATCAAATCAAAATTTTGATTTTTAGGGTACTAAATGCCCAATTTTGAAGTATTTATCAAGTACTTGAAAATTCTTTTAATAGCTGTCAAATGTGTTTTTGTTGGTGCACTTTGAAATCTCGCACACAAACATACACTGAATAATATATCAAGTCTAGATGCAGTCAAGTACAATAAGGAACCAATAAGACTTCTGTATAATTTTTCATTTACCTTCTTTTCATTTAAATCAGAATCTAACCTTGTTGAAGTACTCATAGGTATTGCAGCTCCTTTACTCCCTTCATATCCAAACTTCTTAAGAATTTGTTTAGTTTATTTTTCTTGATGTATGAAGATTTCTTCTTTAGTGTGTTTAATTTGTAGCCTAAGAAAGAATGTCAACTCTCCCATCATTGACATTTCAAATTCTGCTGCATATCCTTTGCAAAATCTTGACAGTATATTTCATTAGTAGAACCAAATATGATATCATCTACATATATTTGCACAACCAAAATATCTTGTTCATAAGTTTTTAAAAACAAAGTTGTGTCAACTGTTCCTCTTTGAAAACCTTTTGAAATTAAAAACAGACTTAATCTTTCATACCAAGCCCTTGGAGCTTGTTTTAAACCATATAAAGCTTTATTTAATTTAAAAACATAATTAGGTTTAATAGGATCTTCAAAACCAGGAGGTTGTTCAATATATACTTCTTCTTTTATAAATCCATTTAGGAATGTGCTTTTTACATCCATTTGAAAAACTTTAAAATTTTTAAAACATGCATATGCAAGCATTAAACGTATTACTTCTAATCTAGCTACATGCATATGTTTCATCAAAGTCAATTCCTTCTTCTTGTGAATACCCTTTAGCTACTAATCTTGCTTTATTCCTACTTATTTTTCCATTTTCATCTAGCTTGTTTTTTTTTAAACACCCACTTAGTTCCAATTACAGATTTTCCTTTAGGTTTAGGTACTAAATTCCATACATTGTTTCTTTGAAATTGAGTTAGTTCATCTTGCATGGCATAATCCAACTATTATCATTTAAAGCTTCATCAATATCACTAAGTTCAAATTCAGATAACATAGCAAAATGATTTTCAAAATCTTGTAACTTACTTCGTGTTTGAACACCAGTTTATATATTACCAATTATTTGTTCAGAAGGATGAGCAGACTTGTATTTCCAAGCTTTAGAAGTTTTGGTTCAGATCTTATAACTTTTGAAGTACCTTTTGTTCTTGCTTCTGACTTATTTTCTGGAAGGTTAGATACTCTATATAGGTTCTATACTAGCTTTTGTTTTAGGATTGAGATCCTTTTCTTCATCTGACTCATCATCCTTTGTATCTTCAACAAACTTAATATTAATTGATTCCTCAACAATTTTTGAGATTTGTTATATATACGATAAGCACGACTATTTAAAGAATAACCTAAAAATATTGCTTCTTCAGATTTTCATCAAACTTACCAAGATTGTGAACATTCCTTTTTACAAAACATTTAGATCCAAAAACATGAAAATAAGAGACGGTAGGTTTCTTACCTCGAAACAATTCATAAGCGGTCTTTATTGTCATGAGCTGAATATATACTCGATTGATAATATAGCAAGCTGTAGACACTGCTTCTGCCTAAAAATACTTAGCAACACCACTTTCATTTAACATAGATCTAGTCATTTCTTGTATAGTTCTATTTTTGCGTTCTACAACTCCATTTTGTTGAGGTGTATATGGAGCTGAGAAGTTATGAGATATCCCATGTTCTTTCAAAAAATTCATAAAATTTGAATTTTGAAACTCTGTTCTATGATCAGTTCGTAGACTAATTATGGAAACTCCTTTTTCATTTTGTGTTTGTTTTGCAAATTTTTGAAAAGAATCAAAGGTATCCTTTTTATGTCGTAAGAACATAATCCAAGTATATCTTGAATAGTCATCCATAATAACAAATCCATATTTACATCCACCTATGCTAAGAGTTCTAGTAGGTCCAAAAAGATCAAGATGCAACAACTCAAGAGGTCTTTTAGTTGTTATTGCATTTTTACTTTTATGAGAAACATATACCATTTTATTTTTTAAACATGTATCACATTTCACATCCTGTTTAATATTTATTTTAGGTAAACCTCTTATTATATTCTTTTTAGATAATTTTTCTAATTGATTAAAATTAACATGTCCTAGACGTTTATGCCAAACAAAGATCTAATCATTCATAGATAACAAGCAACATGCATCTTCCACTTTATTAGGTTTTATCAAATATATATTTTTATTTCTAAAACCTTCAAATAATTTTATACCTTTTTCACTAAAGGCAAAGCATTTATCTTTTTCAAAAACCATTTTATATCCTTTATCACATAGTTGACTGATACTTAATAAATTATGTTTCAGACCTTTTACTAAGTAAACATTTTCTATAGTATGAGGAGGCATACCAATTGTTCCAGTTGCTACAATTTTACCTCTATTGTTGCCACGCCCCAGAGGGTATCCTAAACATGGTAGTCCACCGCATATAATATTAAAGCTAATGAATGACAACCTTAGTCATGTAGGAGCTTTGATATCACATGCAAGGCGTGCTTTCAAGATAGTAGGAGACTCACAGGGGTATTACATTTAAGTAGATAATAACAGCAAGCAATAACTTATATAAATAAACATAAGATTTTCATAATAATATCCTTACATCATCTTAGGGGCATTCCCCCGCTTTAGAAGTCTTTCAAAATAATAATCACTATAACATAAGCCTACTATAGAGATTTTCCTAGAAGCCTATGTTCAAAACTTAAATACATAAAGCTTCTCCCAAAAACTCCTAGTAGCTTATACTCGTACCTGGTATAGGGGGCTCCTTGGGGCCAACCAAAGGTAATCGTACTGTAACAAAAAGTTATAAGGGTATAAGCAAACTAGCTTAGTGAGATAATTCCATCTATAAGACATTTCCATAATTCATACAAGTATTTTAAATCAAACATATGCGAATGCACCAATCGTATGATCAAACAAGATAAACATGATTAACTGGAAATCAAGTGTAGCATGGATTTTACGCCCTCATGTCAAGGGTTGGGAGGTTACAGGCCATACAACTATCAATATCTGCAGATTTACCGGCTCCTACATGCCTTATAGACTTTCCGGCTCCTACCAGCCCATGTAGACTTTTGGCTCCTACTAGCCACCACTACCATTTCTGTTTCCCCATACGAAGAATAGTAGTGAAACAAATGTGACTCATGTTATGATATGCATGAATTGATTTCAATATAAATTTAACCAAAAATGTTTAGTTCAAGTTAAAGGCGATTAATATAATTTTCATCATATCAATACAAGAATCACATTTTATTTATCAAACCAACTTCCGATATTCTTAACTTGTATTAAATCATTCATAATTCCAAGTCACACAATAATTATCCATTTTATCTTTTTCTTAATTGCTAGTGCTACTAATTACAAACACAAAACAAGGAAACGTAACTTAGTAAAAGGAATAACTCACTCCATGTCGGTAGATCCTAATTGATGTAATCCTCCGGAAAAGCGATCTCGGGTCCTTCTTCACCTAAACAAGATGAAATACCCAAAATGAGTTTTTCATGAAGTTTCTATTCTTGAAGATCTTAAACTTTCGTTAAAATCGCAGTAAAATCGTATAAGAGGAAATTCCAACTTAAAATGACCATATCTTGCTCATTTTAACTCGGAATTTCGCATATAATATACCGTTTTCTATCTACTCGAAAAGATCTACACATTTCTAAACTTATTTTCATAAAAATAAGTCGTTTGGGTCCCGAAAAGGCAGCGACCAGATTTACCACGAATTTACCAAAAACTTGAATTCTTCCTTTTATCAAAAGCTCACTTGAAGAGATAGATTTTTCAAATATTTTATAAGCTTTTTGAAAGGTATAAACATATATGTATTGACTCATAACAATGTATGAAGTAAATGAAGTTGTCTCAATTTATGAAAAGTAAAGTCTTGAAAGATTTTGAACTTAAGAATTTTTGAAGTGTTCATTTTACTTGAAACGATTTTGAGTTATTTGAAATGAGTATTTCTTCTCTAAATTTAATTGCTTGTAATTGCTTTATATTTCTAAAGAATGATTTTTATTTTCTAAGCTTAGATTCCAACAACTTTTAAAATCGATAACAATTTCATAAAAGAATATCTTTGTTTCTTGTGATCATTTCAAAAGAATTTCTAGCACTTAATGAAAAGTGAATTTTTATAACACCTTTTGTTTGTTTAAGAAAAATTATTTCTAGTCATGTTTATGAGCTTTTAAGAAACTTATCCTCTACATGTGTTTCTTAGAAAAGAATTTTTAGTCTAAGAAAACATTTCTTCATTTATTTTGTTGAGACAAAATCATTATGTTCATGCATGAATATGAATCATAAAAGAACATAATAACTTGAAAGAATAAGCAATTAAAGAAATAAATCAAATATTGGAACCTTAGCTTTTTCAAGGTATCCCGGGACTAAGAAAAGACTAGTCCCAAAAGAAAAAGAAAATGTTTTCACTTGATGAGGACAAATCTAAGACTAGAAAGACTAATCTTAAAAACAACTTGAAATTAAATAAATTGCAAGAAAAGTAAATAAATTGCAAGACAATGAGCTTATATGCTCTAAATAATATATTTAGCTATATAGATATATTAGATAGTTATGAACATAAAGGAATTTAGATCATGAACAAAAACAAAGTATGAACCTATTGTTGCTTTCTTAACCTTCATGGTTTTAAAAAACACATACTAAGTTCATACTAAGTAGATGAACATATGAAAATCTTGAAGGCATATTGCCTAAAAGAAAGAAACCAGAGAGAACTTCTTAAAGAGACTTCTTGGAGAAATTTTGAGAGAAATTTAAGTATAGTAACTTTGTGTAGAAGTGGTGTGAAAAAAGTAGAAGTATGATGGGCTATTTATAGGAAAAAGTGAGAGATAATTTGTGTTAATTAAATAAAATAAAAATAAAATAATTGGGAAGGGAATAAGGGGGGTGGCCGGCGCAATTCTAGAGAGAAGAGAGGGAGTGAAATTTATTTTTTTGTTATTTTATTAATTAAAAGTAAGAAATGAAAGATGTGAAGTTGTATTGGAAATGAAAATGTGTAAGAAATAGGTGTATGGGTTGTAAGAGTAGGTTGTAAGAAAAAGTAGAGATAGATGAATAGTGTAGAATAGTAGTAAATAGTGTAATGTAAAGTAGACATGACAATTAAATGTTGGTAGTAAGAAAATACGCGTATAAATGTGATATCTGAGCTTCCGGACACGTTTTTCAAGAACTGTGTCCGATCGGGTTCAAAACGAGTTATGGTTTTACTAAACTAATCTTTTTAAGCTTCCTCGGATAATTACGAACTATTCTATTCACTAAACTTTCTCTTACTTTCTTAAACGGTGATGTCGGACTTAAGCGATTATGGTAAACTAGGGTTTTGTTGACTCTGGAAATTCAGTTGACTTCCGATTAGGGTTTAAGCTTTAATTCGAATCCAAAAATTTCGAGGATTTACAACCTACTCTCCTTAAAGAAAGTTTTGTCCTCAAAACTTTGAAATTCATACCTGATTCTTTGAACAAACTCGGATACTTTTGGCGTATGTCTCTTTCAGCCTCTCAGGTTGCTTCCTCGAGTGAGTGATTTCTCCATAGAACCTTCACATACTTGATTTCTTTGTTTCCAAGCTTTTGTACTTTGTGATCTAGGATATGAACCAGGTGCTCCTCGTATGTGAGATTTTCTTTCAACCAAACTGGTTCCAATTCTGCAATCCTGGTGGGATCTGGCACATATTTTCGTAGAACTGACACGTGGGATACATTGTGAATTCCAGATAGGTTAGGAGGGAGTGCCAGTCGATAGGCAAGATCTCCTATTCTTTCAAGCACTTCAAAAGGTCCAACATATTGTGGGCTCAACTTTCCTTGCGCCCGAACTCGACGAATACTCTTGATGGGGTTGACTTTTAAGTACACATGATCCCCAACTTCAAACTCAAGCATACGTCTCTTCATATCCGCCTAGCTTTTGTGTCTATCCTGTGCTTCCTTCATCTTTTGTCAAATGACCTGCACCTTGTCGGCCGCATCTTGTACTAAGTCAGGTCTGATGCTCAACTTTTCTATATCGTCCCAAAACAAAGGTGATCGACATCATCTTCCATACAACGCTTCATAAGGTGGCATCTGAATCGTAGAGTGGTAGCTGTTGTTATAGGCAAACTCTACTAAAGGTAGGTATGCATCCCAACTACCTTTAAACTCTATCACACAAGCTCGCAACATGTCCTCCAAAGTCTGTATCGTCCTCTCTGATTGACCGTCTGTTTGAGGTGATAAGCAGTACTGAAGTGTAGCTTTGTTCCCATACATCTTTGTAAGCTCGTCCAAAATTTAGACACAAACCTTGGGTCTCGGTCGAAAACTATCCCCGTGGGCACTCCATGTAATCGCACTATTTCCCTTATGTATATTCTTGCCAACTTATCCATGGAGTAGGTCATGTTGATTGGGAGGAAATGTGCTGTCTTTGTCAATCGATCCACTATGACCCAAATAGCATCATATCCTGCAGAAGTTCTTGGCAATCCGCACACAAAATCCATTGTGATTTGATCCCATTTCCATTCGGGTATCGGCAG
Source organism: Combretum micranthum (assembly GCA_024138025.1). Lineage (NCBI taxonomy): Eukaryota > Viridiplantae > Streptophyta > Magnoliopsida > Myrtales > Combretaceae > Combretum > Combretum micranthum. The sequence continues at coordinate 5,353 of JAMXBD010002197.1, read as the reverse complement.
GGGTTTCAAAAGTCCTCCTGGTCTCTGGTACTCTACTTTCACTTGTTGGCATGTGGCACACTTTAGCACAAAATCTGTCACATCTCTCTTCATTCCGTTCCACCAGTAGTGGCTTTTCAGGTCCTGGTACATTTTAGTTCCTCCCGGATGCATGGTATATCCTGAATGATGTGCTTCATTCATGATTTCCTTCCTCATATCCTCGTCATCTGGGACACATAACCTTCCTTTCATTCTTACCACTTCATCCTCATCTATGGTAAAGTCGGTGTATTTTCCTTCTTGTACCTCTCTCTTGATCTTCTGAATCGTCTCGTCATATCGCTGGGCCTCTTTGATTCTCTCTACTAAGGTGGGTTCCATGACAAGGCTAGCGATTTCCACTTCCACACTTTGCCCTATGAATTCGATACTCATTCTTTCAAATTTCTTTATTAGCTCCTTCTTATCCGTGAGTAAGGTAGCTAATTCTCCATAATTCTTTCTACTAAGGGCATCTGCAACTGCGTTCACTCTTCCTGGACAGTAGTTTATCCCAAGGTCATAATCTTTGATGAGCTCTAGCCATCTCCGTTGTCGCATATTCAACTCCTTCTGAGTGAATAGATACTTGAGGCTCTTATGGTCGGTGTAGATTTCACATCTTTGCCTATACAGGTAATGTCTCCATAACTTAAGTGTGAACACAACGGCGGCTAACTCTAGATCATGAGTGGGTAGTTCTGTTCATGGGGCCTAAGCTGTCGTGATGCATAGGCAATCACTTTTCCATCTTGCATCAACACGCATCCAAGACCATTTCTGGAGGCGTCACTGTGTACCGTATACGGCTTCTCGGGATCTGGTAGAATTAAGATTGGGGCAGAAACAAGTCTTTTCTTCAGCTCTTGAAAACCTTGTTCCCTCTTATCTGTCCAAATGAACTTCTCATCTTTTCGTCAACTGTGTGAGGGGTTTGGCGATGGTAGAGAAATTCTTCACAAATTTTCTATAATATCCAGCCAATCCGAGAAAACTTCTCACTTCCGTCACAGTCTTGGGTTGTTTCCAATCCATCACTGCCTTGATCTTCTCAGGGTCCACCGATATTCCTTCTCCAGATATCACATGTCCTAGGAAAGATATCCGATCCAACCAAAAGTCACACTTAGATAGCTTGGCATACAACTTATGCTTACGCAAGGTCTGTAATGCCATTCTCAAGTGTTCCTCATGTTGTTCTTGTGTCTTTAAGTAGATCAGAATATCGTCGATGAAGACTATCACGCACTTATCCAACAGGGGTTTATATACTCGATTCATGAGATCCATGAAGGCTGCTGGTGCGTTGGTTAATCCAAAAAGCATTACCAAAAACTCGTAATGTCCATAGCGAGTTCTGAAGGCTGTCTTCGGTACATCCTCTGGCTTAATTCACAACTGGTGGTATCCTGATCATAGATCAATCCTTGAGAAGACGCTAGCTCCTTGAAACTGATCAAAAAGGTCATCTATCCTTAGGAGTGGATACTTGTTCTTGATGGTGACTTTGTTGAGCTCCCGATAGTCGATGCATAAGCGCATTGATCCATCCTTCTTCTTTACGAACAACATTGGTGCTCCCCAAGGTGATACACTTGGTTGGATAAAACCTTGATCTAACAATTCTTGCAACTGAATCTTTAACTCCTTAAGCCACTAGTACCATCCGGTAGGGTGCCTTTGATATTGGCTCCGTGTTTACCAATAAGTTGATTTCGAAATCGATTTCTCTCTCGGGTGGTAATCCAGGCAATCCATCTGGGAACACATCTGGAAATTCCTTAACCACTTGTATGGATTCCAACTCAGGTTTCTCCGTTTCTTCTTCGTCCATGATACATAAGTTGATCTCTTTCATCCATTAACTCGAATGAGTTCAACTTCCGTGGATTTCCCCTGAACACTATTTCACATCCATTTGATCCTTAAACTTCACCTCTTTGCGTCTACAATCCACTAGAGCTTTAACGGATGTTAACCAACTCATTCCTAAGATTACTTCGTACTTGCTCATTTCCAAGACTATCAGGTCACATTTAGAGCAACTTCCTTGTATCTCCATAGGACAATCCTTAAGCACTTCTTAGTTGTTACTATGCTTCCGGTGGGGGTCTTAACTCGAAAACCGGTAGCAATAGTATCTATGGGTAATCCAGTTTGTTTAGCCAGGCTAACGGTGATAAAGGAATGTGTAGCTCCGTGTCGAACAAAGCATAAGCGGTTTGACTAGCTATGCGTATATGTCCTGCACTCGAATTTTTATACATCATGAGGCTGGTATACTTAAGCTATTTGCGTATAAAGCTTTATACTTCTACATAAGATTTGAACATAGGTACTTAATAACTTGCATCAAAGGTAGGAGTTTTGATTCTAACCTGTCACCAGTCCAAAATCTGGGCCACAATCTCCATCCATGGCTGCTAACTGCTCCTTCATCATCTGACTCCTCACATACCCACTGTCCTTCCAAGTTGTATATCCTCATTCCGTGGACAGCTCCAGAACGGTTTGAGTTGTTCCCTCCACTTCCATTCTTCCGATGTAGCTCCTCCCGTTGAACCAAACGGTCTGGCTGGGGCATTCTTTCTTTGTGGGCATTCATTGGCGAAGTGCCCAGTTTGCTTGCATACGAAGCAAATGGTGGAAGCCTTCTTCGGGCAATCCCGATCTTGTGGCTTGGGTCTCCACAAAAATAACATTTGTGTTGAAGTAGGGGGCACCTCTTGGATAGTTCTCCTTCTTACATTTCCAGCATGTCACTTTGACCTCAGGTGTCTCCTTGTTACCACTAACACTTCCTCTGAAACTGTGGAAGGGTTTAAACTTTTTCTTTGGAAGCTGGGGCTGTAGCTATCTTGAGCCCTCTTTCCGAACACAAAGGTTCGCTTCCGGTGCCTTGCTTTTCCTTTTTGGCTCCCTCTATGATACGAGCCCTTTCAACCAACTCACGGAGGGTCCTTAATCCAACTCCTCCAGACGCATCCTCAATCTTCGTCTAGGCCACTTAGGAAGACCTGTCTCTTCAATTCCTCGCTGTGCCTGAAGGATTCGTGCATATTGAAGTAGACGACTGAACTCCGTCTCGTATTGTTCCACCGTCCTTCCTTTCTGAGATATGTGGAGGAAATCTCTGTATTGCACCCTTAAACTTCCAGGAAAGTAGTTTTCCAGGAATTCTCTTCGAAGGTGCCCAGGTCACTGGTGGCAACAATTCCCTACTTTTTGACTCCCACCATATTCTGGCGTTGAACCTTAACATGTATGCCATAATCCAAGCGAAGATGATGGGGTACTTCATATGCGGCAAACGATCTTTCAATCTGTGCTAGCCAGTCCTCGCTTCATCTGGCTTTCCAAAACTTCCATCAAAGTATCTATTGCTTTGATGAAGTCTGGTAGAGAACTTCTGTATGGTCGAGGCGGCGGTGGTGCTGGTAAAGGAACAGTTTGAGACTCAGCTTCTGGCGGTGCAGGTGCCTCAACTGTCGCTTCTGGTGCATTAGCAGCTGGAGGTGGCATGTTTTGTGCATGCTGCATGAAGTTGTTTGACTAGCTAGTTGATTGATTGCAGCCCAAACATCACCTTGTTGGTTTTGTGGGGGATTTGGTGGTGCTGCTTGTTGACCTGCTGGGGATTTCTGGTTCAGCTGGAACATTATTAGAGGCGCGTCGTTCACGTCTTCTACCTCTCCTACCTCGTCTGTTAATTACTCTAGTTTTAGACTTCTTAAATCTTGGAAAGAAATCGGAAATATCGCAATTTGCATAGAAAAGTAATCAAGGCAATCAAATCATGAAATCAAACATAGAATCCTTGCATTAAAACAAAAGAGGATGATGTTCCTTACATAATTTGAGAAGGTTATACCATTCTCAACAAAAGATAATTGTTCAAAATAGGAAATATTCAAAACACACATTAAAAGTAAGAACATTCATGCAAAACAAAGATATGCCTATCCTAGGAAAAGGCTTGGTTTGGACTTGTTGGATTGTGCTCATCTTCCTTCACTTCTTCTTCTTCAATCTTCCTCTCTGGATGGTGTTGGGTTCATGCTCGACTAGTGGATCCTCGATGCTTCTTGACAAACTGTCGTAAATACTGGCTTACGGACATCCTTTTTCCTCTATATCTTGAGGTGATTTCTGCCTGAGAGGCCATACTTCTTCAGATGGAAGTCCTTTCTCCTTGAGTGGTGTCGTTTGTTGTCTCTTGTTCTTCTTGATCTCCTCCTTCAGGTGCCATTGCTATGGTAGGGGTTTGAGATCGGCTTCTCAAAAATCCATTTGGATCGAATTCATTCCTCCATTGTTGGTTTTCCTTCCTTCTTCCTTCTGAATCGGAAATCATCACTGGGTCATTTCTTGCTACTGTCTCCATGGGAAAGTCTTGACTCAACCTTCGCGGGGGTACCGGACTGGGAATCAGGGGACTTTGTTCCCAAGGAGTTGCGACGGATTTTGCTCTGGTTCTGGGTTTTCGCTGGGGTCTTCTTCAGGATCATCTTCTGTCTCTCCATTTCCTTCATTCCTTTGGGCATCTTCCATGATGAAATCTTCGTCTGGAATTACTTCCAACTGCATTCCGATGGAGTTTGGTTGGATGCTACATTCTGATGGCATGGGGACAATACTTGTAGGCGGCATACCAGTAGAATCGTTCCTCGCGTCCGCCTTTAGCCAATCGGTGTGATCCCCAGCTCATCATGTGCGTAGATATAAAGGGGTCCTAACTTGTTCCAAGTTCGGAAGTCTGGATCCTGTCGGGTTCCTTGCCTTTAAGATGAAGTCATCTCTTGTAGCATGGTTTCTCTATACATAAAAACCATCATTCTTTCTACCACGTATATGACTTCTACGTCGCTCCACCTTCGTCTGCTTACGGCATCGAATCGTAGTTCTTTGGGCAAGTTCCTCCATAAGGAATGTTTCAAACCTTTCCTCCATAACTTAAACATTTCTTGGGCGGTTCTGGGTCTTCCAACTAACGCAAACTCTTCACATAGGACTCTCAACCTAAGACGGTAGTTCACAAGGTCTCATTGGGTCCTTAAGGAAACGTCGGGATTTTTCCTTAACTTCAGGGATGGTTAGCTATCAAAATGGAACAAGAAGAGGATCAGATCTTAAACTTAGGTTCTAACTTCTACTATCTAACTTAAAGTCTATTCTACTATCTTTTATCTAAAACTTGCCTCTGATACAACTTAAACTGTCACGCCCGGAGGGTACCCTAAACGTGGCAGTCCGCCGCATATAATATTAAAGCTAATGAATGACAACCTTAGTCATGCAGGAGCTTCGATATCACATGCAAGGTGCTTCCAAG